>KK351372.1:105046-116320 GCA_000671755.1 Glossina brevipalpis | reverse complement strand
ATTGGTAGCTTTTCATTACTTATAAATGATTTCTGATAAGGAAATTGATGTCAATCACTGTTTAATCTTTTCGCAGCTTAGGAGATATTTGTTTGCCTTAAAGCCAGAATTTTCACAAATATTGAGTTCGCGTGTAATATTGAACAAGGGATTGATCACCGACTTGATTCGATTTGTCGGTAGACTTTGGTTGATTGCTTTTCAACGAGACAAAATTTTTACACGAAAAAGTAGATTTATTATGATGAAGAAACAGTTATAGTTTTCAAAGCGGTCTTAAAAAAAAAAAAAAAAAAAATATTGAGAACTTTTTCAATAGTGGGTAGTAGTGTTTTAGATTTGCACGCTTTCATGGATCGGACTTTTTATACATAAAGTTGACAGAAACATGACATAAAGTCGACACAGTTCATAAAAATTGCACTGAACAGACATCATGGACGCAAAAATTATTATCACCATTGTTGGTTTGAAGTGCATGAAACGAAGGGGAAGGATTCTATAAAAAAAAATACCCCTTTGAAAATTAGTTTTTTTTAAAATTTTATTAAAATGAATAAATAAAAAATTATAGAAAAAAAAACGTCGACCATGCTGTTGATACCTGAAGAACAAAGAAAATATTGAATACCAAACAAAAATAATAATTTTTTTCCTCTGACAGCACATCATATCAGTTCTTCGAAATACCTGGTGCTCCGCTCCCCATTGAAAAGTCATTTCCTAGAGCATGGTTTCTACCTTATATCACAGTAAATTTTTTAGAATTTTTTTTTTAATGGCTTATAGATGGTTTGAAACCCTACGTATTTCGATCAATTTGGTTCATTTTCAATACCAATCAATGCGTGCAAGAACTTTTAATGTTTCTGCCAAATTTGAAGCCGATATTTTCATTTTGATGACCAAGAGAATGTTTACTATACATATAACGTAGATGGATAGACAAATGGACGGACATGCTTAAATCACTTCTAAATTTCATGCTGATCAAAAATGTATACAACACAAAATGGAGTTGCTGAAGCTTCCTTCTGGATGTTGCAGACAAAATGACAAAATGAAGGTGATCGGTATAAATATAATGAAAGTTTGGCGATCACAGTTCGCAAAATTTCCTACAAGGAATGGTTAGATTAATGATTTTACTTTGTCAAGTGAACCCCCATATAATTGTTGAAAAATAAATGCATGTATAGTGTTTCACTATTTTATGAGGATTGTGGGCTGGAGACATCATTTTGGACCGTAGTTTTTCGAAGATAAGGCTAGTCAAGTAAATTTCCCCAAAAGAAAGAAAGAAAATTGAAAATTTCCACAAAACAGTACATTTATGCTAACAAAAACAGTGACTTAATTAAAGAATAATTAATTCTTCTTCTTCTTAAAGTATTCATTAAATAATAACAGCTAATAACAGCTGTGTTGTCCTAGAACAAAAAAAAAAAAACTCTGCTTTCTATTTGATTTCAATCTTGTGTAAAATTTGAAACACTATTTATATGTAAAGAGATTCTTAATAAATGTATTTAATTGTAAAAGAAACGTCAGCTCTTTCACCGTAACGGTTATAAAAAGAACAGTTATTTGAAATGCTATAACATTTCTTGGATAAAGTTGAAAACTTTTTAAATTATAAGTCAATTAGAAAACACACACCCACACACACACACACCCAAACACAAAATTCTCTTTATAAAGCTTAGTAATTTAATTAAAATCCTCTTTAGATAAAGTTCTCGTCTTTTCAATATTAAATAAAATGATAAAGAAAAAGGAGGAAACTTCAAAAAGCGAATAAGATTCTGCACAAGAAAAGTTTATTACATTTAAACTCGGTAATATAGAGCAGAAGCAAAATTTCATAAACTTACTACTGCTACGGCTTTGGTGTTATCATAATTGCATCAAAAAAAAAAAAAAAAAAAAANACAGACATAGACACAGATGGACAGATAGGGAAGGATTCTGTTAGAAATTGACGCTAATCAAGAAAGTACAGCTTTTTGGGGTCTTTAAAACCTTTCCTTTCGGATGTTATGAATATTATGACAAAATAAATATACCTATAGTGGGTATAAGAAAAAGATTTAAAAAAATTTTTTTTACCAATAAATGTGAAAACGGATGGGACCATTTTTGGAACTACACCTCCCATGTAACTGATCGTATGAAAGATAAAGATTATTATGAGAAAAAGTTTTAATTTTTAATATTTTACGATGAAAATGACTCCCAAATAGCAATTCAACATAAGAATTACTATTTAACCAATATAGACCAAATAGGTCTATTTTTAGGACTTTACTACATACAGAATGATTCTCATGAAAACCATAAGTCTTTATATACAAATAATGTGTCTCGTTTTTAGTATTTTATGTTAGAAATTATTGAAGATAGAATAAGTAAAATTAAATTTACTACATTTGGACCGCATCAGCTTACGTCTTTTAGGCCCATTTTCCTATAAGGACTTCCATGAAAAGCATGTCTTAACAAACAGAATTTTTGATATTTTATCACGAAAGTAAGTGAAGAATTGCGTCAGACAAAACGATGTAGGGTATTCAAACGTCGGTTTTGCCTGACTATAATGTTTTTGGATTTTTTTCGATTTTTTCTTTTTTTTTTCTGTTTTTAATTGCAAACTCTTTATTAACCATTAAATTTAATAAAAAATTAAATAAATCTCTTCAACACTAATATTTTTATTAATAANTTTTGAAAATCGAATAAAGTTTATTGCTCTCAAAAGAGAAAGAAAATCAAGTAGAAAATTTATTATTAAATTAAATGACAAAAGTTTAAGAAAGAAACTCTAGATATCTAGGATCTTCTCTTCTATCCTTTCTTGAAAGACGCACATTTTACTAAACGTAAGCGAGTATAAGTGAATATTTATTGTAAACGTGCCTATGTAAGCATTTTTTTAAACTTTTTTTTTTTTTTTTTTTTATATATATATCAGAAGCGCTAACCATTCAAAGATATTAAAATTAAAAATAAATTGTATTCTTCTTATAAACAATTTACGAATGAAAAGAACAGTTGCTGTTGGCTTTACAGTATTACAATAAACTGGAAGCATTGCTTTGCAATTCAAGTACCTCAAGTATATTTATTGCAATTTATAAATTGAAAAAAAAAAAGAAGGAAAGAAAGAAAGAAAAATATTTATTTACTTTTTCGTATATACCGACAAATTGTGTTGTTTACTGCTGATTAATAGACAATTTTCATTCGTCTCAGATAACAATAACATTCAGACAGAGTCCATATTATATACGAGGGTAAGTCAGTAAGTATTTAATATTTAATACAGTAGAACAATAGAAAAGAGGCATTTTAATGTGTCTTCTTCTTCTTCTTATGGTCAAATTATACTTTACGCTTCGAAAAAAAAAAAAAAATTTGAATGAGCTACAAACAACATAATAATAGATTTATTCGTGGACTAATTTCAACTTTGAGACTTCAATTTGCCGTGAAGTACTGTGAACAAAAATTATGACAAATAATCAAATTAAATTGCCTATACTGGTATAGCGAAAGTAAAAAATATTTTTTTTCTAACTTGGTAGCACTGTGAAAGACATCCGTGTCTAACTTCAAATCGTGAACATTATTAGTGTTTCAGTTGCGCTTGGTTTTGTACTATGGAAAAAGTATTTTTTTTGCGATTTTTACAATAAAGGATCGGAAATGATTTCTGACTATTAATCAGGCATGAAATGCTTTATTACGAGAGGTAAGAAGACTTAGATCTACGTATACGAAAAGAAAAACCAACGAAATAACTGATTAATCAAGCGAATATCGTGGAAAAGTTGTAACCTCATGTCAGATCATGGAATATCTATGTCTGAAGCGTTTATCAGCATCACCTTTCCTCCGTACGAAGCAATTCAAGTTTTCTTTTGATAGCATATATTTACTAGAGTATTCAAAAGTTTGCTCTACTTTTTCCCAATAATAGATTCAAGATTGAAATCTTACCTATAAGAAGTGAATTTACTTTCCGCTAGGCCTATGCGTTAGTATTAGTATATGCTGAGAAGCGTAGACTTTATTTTCTACCAGTGATTATAGTTATTCTTTTATCTGGATAAGCTGAATTCTCTTCTCATTTCGTAAATCATCTGCAAACATTTTACCATCGCTTCTGTGAGGACTACAGTTTCTCTCACGCTCTTAGACTGTGTTATGCTTTATTCTAAGGTAGTTTTAAGCATTTTACCACCTTATGTTATTTAGGTCAACTTATTCTTTATGTCTTCCACTTGTCATTATTCTACTTTAGTTATATTTATAATCAATTTAAAGTTTCGTAGCCGTAAGCTTATGATTATATTACTGACTGGGAATTATTACATTCAAAGTAGCAACAGCTGATTACGAATGTGAATTACGACGATTGGCAACACTAATCTTTTTTAGAGTTCAATATGGAAAAAGAAGAAGAAAAGAACTTCCTCTTCTCTAGGATGGAAGAGTTTTATCGATCGGGATCTGAGAATATGATAACACTGTAAAAAGATTGTAGGCTGGATTTGATTAGAAAACATGACCGATAGTTAGAAACTTGACCAATTTAAGTATTATCCCCCATTCAATAAAGTTCAAGTATTTCGCGCGTTATAGGTTAATGTGAGGCTTAAGTAACTTAACTAGATAAGTGATGTATGAATAGTTACAACGAGGAAATGAGATGGTAATATATGTAAGGTGTAAGAGAGTACGTAGAACTGGTACATGGGTATAATATGTTGAATAAAGACAAGAAAGGTTAATTGTATTTTATGAAACAAGAAGAAACGCGTATTTTTCATTGTACTAGAATCGAAGTTCAACCCTTTCTACTGTAGGACACTTGAACACTTACCGAAGAGACATACCGTGGACTAGGATTAGAACGTCTTTTTTCCGAAGGGGAAAAATCTGTTCCTTACACGGTTTACGGTGGAGAGTTGATTATTTTAAAATCATAATACGACTACCGCTTTTTAATCAAAAAAAAAAAAAAAAATTATATCGTCTTATGAAAGGTTCTATTCATCCTTGACAAAAAAACAAAGACTGGAAAGAAAGCATAGTATTTCGCGCTGTATTGTGAAGTGAGCAGAGGAAGGTGAAAATGCTTAAGATACTCCACCAGCAGAGGTTAACGATACTATATATCGTTTTTTTAAATTTTGCTACAAGAGAGAATTCAATGTGAAATGTCATCTACTTATTGACTTACTTTCCTATATATTATATATACTCGTGCATTATTTATGTATATATATATATATATCATCGCACATGGAAGGCTTAAACTTTTCTCTGTACATTAAGCACAAATGCGAAAACAAAAAAAGGGAATTATATTCAAAACGCTGATTAAGTTGTATTGAGAGATAATGTATTCACATTAATATATAATTAATGAAAATTTAATTATTTACTCAAGCAATACGATTTCAAATTAGTAAATTGTACGATTACAGTCTAAAAGTTCCAATACATGTTCAGAATTATCAAGTTATCAACTGCACTGTAAAGCACACATCATATCATCACTCATCGTATCGCATCGTATTGATGGCGTCATTTATATCAGACGTGAAGTCATTATGACAACTGGTTAGTAAATTTCCCAAATTAAAATTATAAAACATTTTTTTTTTTTTTTTTTCAAAGTATTACTTTGAAATTTTATGAAAAATTTTCTTAAATTGAAATTTTTGTATCATTTATATCATAACGTAATATCGTATTTATTTATTTATTTATTTATTTATATATCCGATAAATGTATACTTTATGGGAGTTTAGATAAATCACATTGATGAAGTCGAATAGCCTTTTGAAATTATTGCTCTTCCTCGCTTATCAATCTCTGTATGTATAACTTGACATTTTCCAAAAAAACGAGTTAATAACTAATCGTATCGTATTGGATAATATCATAAGCGAGATATGGTCAAACGATGAAGTGCTCGATATAGTTTTTTTTGAGAATTCCTTAGAATGCTTTAAGTGTCCAAAAAGCCCACCGTTGTTAGAGTGAGTTAAGCAGGTAAAATCATGAAGTAATCGAGACGAACATCGAGTGAAGTGAAACGATCGATCATGAAGCCAAGTTCATGTACTCTTTTCGTAGGAGCTTATAACGAACTACTTCAACCTGGCGAAACTACCAGCGGAAGATGCTAACACGCTGATATAATTGAGAAAAAAGTTGAGTTATGACACAACGTGATAAAAGACACGAAAACCCCCGGGCATGCATATATTGTATAGGCAGTCTTTGGAAAGATCAAAATCGGTAAGGGAAGTAAGCCATTGTTTACCTCTGCTTATTACTTGTTTGTATTGACGAGTGTTAAAAAGTAGATTCTGACACTACTAATCTCAAGAGCTGAGCCGTTCTGTCGACACTAAAAATTGTTTACAGCCTGACACAAATGGGAACTACTACAAAATGGGGGCAATATTTTTTGATTTTTTAAAAATGAATTTTATTTTTAGCGGCACCAAACAGTTTAATAGCAATGCTACGTAGGAGACGGTGAGGTGTACCGAATAATGGGGATAATAAAAAATAAAGTTTACGACTGTTCTGATTGTGCAAAATTTAATGATTTTTTTTTTAAGTTTATTTTTCGCAATTGTATCTATATTTTTTTCCAGATACGTCTCCCATACTTGGTTTCTTTGACTTTTTCTCTGTTGTACGAGTTTGGAAGATCAAGCAGTCAAGCATGATCCGAAATTTTCATGTACACTAGATAAGGATAAAGAATAAAAAACTTAGTATATATACTTTTATAATATTAAATATTATTTGATCAGGGTTTGTCCGGAAGTCCTCTTTACATGTGTCGTAGTTAAGAAAGATTGTATATAGAGAAGTAGAAGGGACTAGAGATTTTTTAATTATATAATAAAAACCACGCTTCCGTGTATTAAGAGCGAAGTTTAATTGACGTCAAATTGTTTAGGTTGTTCGCCAATCTTCCGTGAACTAAAAATTTTGACCACATATAGAGATTCGATGGATGGCATAGAGTTTAGTGAGAATATTATAAAATTTAAATTTTAATGAGCTTTTCAACTACTCTTTGTTGAATAATATTTTCAATCAAAGCGTTCGCAAATTTTTTCCCTTTTTGAAAATTTTGTTTTTGTTCCCATTCTCATTACACGGCAATTTACACTTTTCCCGTACCTTTTGTGACATTGCTTAACATGTCTCGCCAAACGAATTTTATTGGCCCGTACTTTTAATTATACTTAGAAATGAATGAAATGAGACCAAATAATCGTTTATGAGAACGCTTCCCGTAAATTCCATTAGTGTCGTATAATTTTCTTCTCAGAAGTAATAGTACACTCCATTGTTTGTAAACAATATTAATTTCTTGTGCTTCTTGAATTGAGTTCGCTTCGAAAAGAAAACCATTTGCATATCATATTCCATGAAACATTTTATTTTTCGATATCTATTCACTCAATAATAGCTATTAAAAGTTTTTCGAAAGATCACTTTTCACTTGTCTTCCGTATTATTTTCAGATATATTATGTTAATATCATGTGCTAAACAGGACGATTGCTTGTGTATCCTAGTTTAAATTATGAATATTTCCAATGTTCCCGCTCAGAGTAGTTTCAAATAAGTCAGAGTTTTTCAAATTATCGTTGTCTTTCTACCATAAATCTTCTACATATACTTTGAATCGGCCCGATGACTCGCTTTATGACTTCTTCCCTGCCACCTCTCTTTCGTCGTACGAAATCATAAAAGTAGCCAATGTTGGGAAACACTTATACGTGACAACAATTTCAAAATAAATCCTTTATACTCTACGTAAAGGGCGACCATAATAAGTTCGGCGAACTGTGGAACAGCATGATCTTTAAAAATCTCTTGGGAGAAAAACTAAGTACCTCTTTTTTTTTAATTAAAAAAGAAAATAGAAAAATCAAGAAAAGTTCGAGATAGTTTCCATCCAATTTTTATCATTCTTCCGATAAAACTATTATTCTATCATTGTAGAAGTTTCCCGATTACCGATTGAGGGATTGAACCAAGTGATTTTTGCAGCACTTTGGTTTACACCATTAAGAGACTTCAGTAGAAATAAGAAAGAAAAAAAAGAGTTGCATAGGTCAAGGTCCATTCTATACTACAGGAGATGCATCAAAACTGAACAGCTTAAGCTCATTCAATTTTTGCGAAGTCATAAAATTTTTGTATGTGCTCTGGGGGTTTGTCGCAATGGAAGAAAACGTCTCTCTAATTAATCAGTACTGGACGTTATATCGCAAATGCGCGCTTTAATCAAATTAGCTATTGAACGTAAAGAAATGGAATTAATCGTCTCTGACCGAATTCTCTCCCTGTTCTGTCAAAAACATGGCATTACCTTACGTAGCGTCAATTCGTGTATCGGTGTTTATGCAATCTCGTCTAATTTAGACCACAAACTTTTCCGGTGATCTTACGTTAAACCGTCGGTAAATGAATTTTAACAAACCGCGTCTCTAAGAGCCCTATGTGCAACCGTCTGCTATATACTGTGATTGTTTGTTTTCCACTATGTGCGTTCCTCAACGAACTTTCCTTTTTCGACGGTCGATGGACCTGGATGCTATATTATGTGCTATATTATTGAAATCAAATATCGAATACATTCAATTTTCGCGGTTAAAGTTCCGAACGCTCGCCATAAATGAATTTCCGTAGACGGCAAATAAAATCGCCAGTAGACGCTCGCTAAAAGTGAGCCTCCACCTATGCTCATGCGATAAATCGTAATATTCTTTTCATTTCTTAAAGGTTTTATGTACAGACGATCGTAAGAAATTTTATTCATCATTTCAAATTTTTCGCAACCCTTAGAATTCTTTGGAATAACGATCGTGATCTGAGACACTGAGACGTTTGCAATTGCCCTGAACCCGGAATACGAATTTTTTATTGAACAATTTTGGACAATTCGTGAACACTACTGGAGCGTGCAAATGTTTCATGATTAAATAAGAGATTTTTGAAAATGGAAACGCTGCCAAAAGGGAATACAAAGAAAGTAGCTTCATAAACTCAAAGAAGACTAATTGAGACCGTGGCGTTACCTCAAAAGACCATGTATTTTTAAAAAGAGAAAAAAAAAAAACATAACAAATTTAGATTTTAGCTAACAAAGTATTTGCAACCTGCAGTAAAATTCAGGCCTTTTACTTATTCATACCTTTTTTTTTTTTTTTTTTTTTTTTTTTTTTCAGAAAAACATTAAGTAACAAAAAGAATTGTTCATTCATGTTCCAATTCTTTGACATCCTATCTAAAAGCATATAAATAAAAATGAAGACAATAAATTAGTTAACATTTTCTATTGGTTGGGTTGTCTGTCTTTCGTCAAACATTACATCGTGTAAATTATGTTCGCACACGTCTGCCAACTTGCAATAAAAAATATAAAATAAAAATTCTATTTTAAATAAGAAAAGAAAGAAATTTCATTTTTGACTGAAAAGACTTACAACCAGAGACTTAACTATACTTCGTTCTCTACAAAAAGAGTACTGGTCTGGTGTAAGGTACTTGCAATAAAATTTATAAAATATGAAAAAAACAAAAACAAGTATATCTATGTATATATGTTTATATATATCTATGTATATATATATATATATATTTCAGAATTCATTAACTTAGAAGCTTATTTATTATGCATTCTATGGATTAAAGACTAAACATGAAAACTTTGAAAGAAAAGATTTCTAATTAAATTCAAACGACACAATTCTCAAAGTTAATTAATTGAGGAAAAAAAACAAAAAGATTTATGAGTCTTTTCATGAAAACATTAAAAAAAAAAAAAGAAAGAAACAGAAAATAACGAATGAAAAATGTTCTTTAGGGTGAATCTTAATTTTCCACTTATTATGAAGCTTTTTCTCAAGGGCCCCTCTGAGGGGTTATGTCATTTCATGTGTTCTAATTTCTCATGACACTTCAATTGATCAACGTCATAGAGTAGTAAATTTGTTCCTTGTACGTCTTAGGGGTCACTGAGGATCATTAATAACGGGTTCTATAAAGGAAATCTATGTCTAATAATAAATATAGGGCGCGTGCGCCATTAACGAAAAAAAAAAAACAACGAATTTAAATTCGTCTTTCTCTGTTAATGTTATTAAATCATGTGTAGCTCTGTTAAATAAATAATATTGAAAAATTTGTTAAAAATAATTCTGGAAAGCGAAAATTGAATTTTTGCCTAGGTTGTTCGAAAGGTCTTTCCATAAAGATACGCGTGATATAGGCCAATATGTTCGAAATTTTCTAGTTTAGTCGCACTAGAGTCTCAAATTTGAGTATGTTTCTATAGTTGAGTTACGCTATGGTACCAAATTTCAAAAAATTGGTAAAAATAGTTCTAGAAAGCAAAATTTGAATTTGGTTAGTCGGTTTGAAAGGTATTTTCATACACATTCATGTGATGTATGTGAATATAATTGGAATTCTCTGGTTTCGTCGCACTAGTCTCTCAAATCTGACTATTTTTCCATAATCAAGTTGTGCTATGGTACCAAATTTCAAAAAATTGTTAAAAATAGTTCTGAAAAGCGAAATTTGAATTTGCTTAGCCGGTTTGAAAGGGATTTTCATATAGATTCGCATGACATATAAGCCCATTTGTTTGGAATTTTCTAGTTTGATCACACTAGAGTCTTAAATTCAACTATTTTTGCGAAAGTCGTCTGCCGTCAACATATCGATTTTCAAGCAGTTATTGGAGAGAATTTACTAAAGAAACGGTTTATTTTTTTTTTCATATAATTTTAAAGGTTGTTTTCATATAGATTCACATGATGTTTACAAAAGTCTCCTAAGTATTGTAATTTGGACGGAGTAGGCTTCCAAATTCAACAATGGCTTGACACTAATTGCATTACAGCATGTTATGTTATTCCTTTAGCAGAGCAATGTTAATGTTATTATTAAATATCTTTGCAAATTAAATTATAATTTATCTGCGCACCTTTTTTTTTAAAGGTTATGTTTCCATATGGGATCCATATGGGATTTACAAAGGTTTTCTAGATCTTTCAATTTACACGGACTAGTCCAATTAGAGCTTGATGCTGCTGTATATGTTACGTCTTTTACAGACCTCTGTTAATGTAGTTGGTAAATGTCTGTGCTAATTAAGTTCAAATTTATCTATATATTACTTTGGGGAAAAAGAAATCCATTATTTTCCAATTCAAAATGTTA
>KK351372.1:63918-74934 GCA_000671755.1 Glossina brevipalpis | reverse complement strand
AATATATATATATATATATATATATTTTATTTTTGCTAAATATATAATATATATAAATATGTATGTGTTTATAAGGTATACAATCGCGAAAATTTCTCTTGATAATTAATCGCAGTTGGTTTTCCGTTTTCACGTGCATTTAATATATGGAATATCGTAAACGATTCGCTTAAGCGAAATCTGAATAATGTGCCGAAATTTTTAAAAAAACAATTATTGTTAATTAAATTTTTGATTTTTGATTTTTGATTTTTATGTTACTGGATGACGTGAAAATTCGTACTTCTTTCAATTTCAAGTCTGTGCTCGACGCAATCTGACTTATCATCTTCGAATCATTAGTGTTCTATCAATTGCACGGCATGTTATTTAAGCCAATACAAGAAAATATCATGTTCTTCGATGTCTTCAGCGCCTAATTATTATTATTTTAATAATAATTGTATTCTGCTGGAGAATGTGTCTTACTTTAAAGACTTGAGGGCGAGTTCCTTCATTCCAGACTCAAATTCAATTTTCATAGTGAGTCTTTTACGTTAGCAGAAGCCTAAGTCGGTTTTGGGTTTTATTAAGAGTTAAGCTGAAGGATTTAGAGTAATCCATATATCTGCAAACGTTTACACGCTGTGGTTGATCGTACAATTTTGAAATATTTTTTTTTTTTGCCAATTGATCGCATCGATCACACATTGATTACATCGATCGAACTGATTCTAATGAGAGAAAAGTTCTTCTTTTGTCTTTACGCGATTCCACTAAAAATTATTCTGCCATATGAATCTTAACTTAGCCTGTGAGGGTTACCACCACTAGTTACAAGAGGGGAAATGCTCGACCGTTATAGTTAAATTGATTCGTAGGCTGGATTTTTCTCTTCTTATCTATTTATTTAAGTTGATCGAACTCAATGTTCCGAATTGTTTGTTCGTCACACAACAACAACACAACATTGTATGCTCTTGAGTTTCTCTTATTGCCGCACTAATTATATAATTTTCAGTGTGTGTTTAACTTGCTTTGTAAACTTTATAACACGAATTATTATCGCTTCGATCCGTTTACTGATTCTATTGATACAATTAAAAACAAACTGCTATTATAATGCATGTAGTAGTGACAAATGGAAAATTAAAGTTATTTAATGAACTGTTTATGTCATGCTGGGTAATGTAATTACCTAAATAATTAAATACGCACTATAAAAAGTTGAATTAGATAATTTTTTTCTTGTATTGGTATTAGTGTAAGTATCGTTTTCAGTATTATTTTGTATCTTTTTGTTTGTGGTGGCAGTTTTAACTTAAGGTTTTTTGGTTTTGGTTCATTTTCGCTGAAGTATTTCTTCTAGTAATTTTTTGCAATTAATTTTAAATATTCTTTAAAAAAAACATTACTTTATAAAGTAATTGCGTTACTGGCAAAAAAAAAAAAAAATTTTTTTTTTGATTTTATTTTTTCGATCTTACACAGATTTTCGAAATAAAATATGAAAAAAAAAAAAAAATTCGAAAAAAGCAATTTTGTCTTTACACACTCACTTATCTTTATTTAAAATATGAAAATGTTTTATATTTTATGTTTCAATTTTTGTAATGTTTTATTTTTTACTTAACATAATTTAATTGTAGTGCCCTCGTACCAGTACAAAGCTACTCAAAAAAGTATTGCTTCATAATATATATATATGTATATTCCTTTTGCGCCAAAAAAATTTTCATCACCCCCGCTTTACGCGATACTCGTTTTACCTTTTCAATCTGACATGGATTTTAAAAACAAAATTTCAAAAAAAAAAAAAAAAAAAAAGTTTCGAAAAAATCAATTTTGTCTTCTTGTGCACTTATTTTTTTTTTACTTAATTTAAATTCATTGTTTTCGTCACACTTTGTTATGTTGTTTAAAAAGTACATATACAAATACAAATACAAATATTTATGTTTCTGTCATTCTTTTTTTATTTGATAGATATATTTCTTCTATATCTTAAGTAATAGATCGATTTTTTTTTTATTTTATAAAAAATCAGACAGAAACATTTTTTTTATATCTAAATATTTTTTATGTTATATAACAAATTTTACCTCAGTCAATAAGTACGTAGGATCATTCATCTTTTTTTTTGCCATTGCAATCGATTTATGGCACAGTGTCTTGGTGTTATATGCTGCCATATACTGGCATCTACTATTAATTACTTTAATGTACTGTTATATACTTCTATACTACTACATATTGTTATGCACTGCTATGTACTGTTCTATAATATCGTCTACTTCTGAATACTGCTGTCTACTATACTATATATTGCTATGTACTGTTATATACTGCAATGCACTGTCGTATGTCATGTACTGCTACACAGTTAATATTCTGCCTTGTACTACTATGTACTGTTATATACTGCTATATATTGCCATATACTGCTTTTACGTACTGCTATGTACTGTTAAATACTGATATATATTGTTATATACCATTGATCCTTGTCTCTTTTCAAGAAACTCGAATATTGTAGCATGCGTATTCTAAATTTCATACGCGATAATTTTCCCAGCCGATTGTTGCGTTTTTGATCGCTTGCTGTTCCCTCGGCTGATTGCCATTTTGATTGATTTTGAAGTGTATTGATGTATCAATGCTTCATATATTTTTAGATACTCATGAAAAAACTCTTTTTATTTTACCTAAACAGCTTCAAGCAGCGTTATCTTTTTTTTTTTTGTTTGTCCAAACCCTTGTGCCACCTTCAAATAGAACTTTCTCAAGGACAAATGTGCAACAAAAATAGTAAATACACTGCCTCTTGTATCAATTCTTCCACGTTCGCAAGTTCGCATTCATGTCCGTTGAATTTCGTTTAACACATTTACAATTACCGAATGGACCATTTTGATTCATTTTCATTTTCAAACTTACAAAAAATGGTTATAAGGCAAGTAATCTTCTAAAAATTTGTACTGACTTTTTAATTATATGAAAAGGCGTTTAAAAATGCTTATAATTACTTTTTTTTTTAGTTAATCTAGTTTTCGAGATGCCGATAACATATATCTATTTCCACCAAATGGAATCAATTTGACTCGTAATCTTTGCCAAATGATCAAGAAGCTTTAAAAAGCCACAAAATGAAATATACTTGCCAACAAAGTTAACTATAATATTTAATCGTGAACTCTTGATCGGGACCACTTTTAAGTCATATAGTCAGATGGTTTTAATAAACATTCTTGCACTAGGTTTTCCGAAATATCTTTATGGGATCGTAAATTATAGATGATATGATGATATGAAAGAATAGTTAGTATTTTTTCGACGTTGTCTCAGTTTTCATTTTATTAGGGTCGCATTTGGGGGCGGTTCGCAATAATTTTGCTAAATTTACATTCTTAATCGATCAAGGGAGGCTTCTGTCGAATTTCAGCTTTATCTCTTCATTTTTATGATTGTGTGGCAAACTCGAACTCAAATGTTAAAGGTCAAAGTGACCTCATACGATGTATACGTAAAACTTTGACAGTTCTAGGGTTAAAGTAAGTCGCAAATTGTTTTTTCCAAGGGAGAAGAGTTGCCTTAATACTTTCCGAAACCTATTCTTGGTTTAAATTGTATTTTTTTTCACTAAAAAAAAAAAAATAAAAGAAATTCTTTATCAATACACGAAATTTAAAAATCAGACATATTTGTCAACATTGTCCACAACACGAACTTATTGAGTGAGGTGCTTTATATACAATTTATATATATAAATGCTTTTTAGTAAATTATTAAAATTACTAAAATTATTAATTTTAATTTTTTTTTTAAAATAAACTGATGTGTTCTTCTATATTTAATTATTCTTATACTATTCTATTTAGTAATTAATTAAAAATCTACATTAATGATGCTTGCTTTCTGCATAGAAATACTTGCATTTTTTCACAGTTGACCTGATTTTATGAGGAACCTACTTACTTACCATGAATGCAAAGCGGAGTGTAGATGTAATTTCTTCCTTACAAAAATTTACTTTCATCTCTGATTTTCTTCTTTATTGTATTTATTTTTCTTCTAGTTGACTCTCTCTCTCTCTCTCTCTCTTTCTCTCTCTCTCTCTCTCTCTCTCTTTCTTTCTCTCTCTCTCTTTCTCAGCTTATCTTTATCTATGCCTCTGTATCTATCAAATAAAATCTCAGTATAACCTTCAAAAAAAAAACTAACATATAAACGCTTTTACTAAAGATATCTAATCTACATTTATTAAGCATTACGTCTGTATATGTTATTCATGAGAAGATTAGACTTCTACTGCACATATCTGTAGTCAGTCAATTCACGAATCTAACTATTTGTTAATTTGAATATTTATTTTGAAATTGTAAACATGAAAGAAGAAAAGATGTGTTTCACCTCATTTTTCAGATTTTTACAATTAATTTACAAATCCTCGTTAATAAGTAACGAAAATAGAAAATTATTTAAAAAACGAAAAAAAAAACCAAAAAAAAAAAAAACCAGTAAAAGTCTATGTATGTCGATTTTAATTATTGTTAATCGATTTTAATTTTTTTTTTGCCCGACTTCGAATCGTAAAAAATGTGATAAATTTCATCTCATGACTGACCGCAATTTACAATCGTTGCTAACGATTGTACTATAAATGTGTAACTTTATGGGTAAACGAAGGTGTTAGTTTAAGCAATTGATTGTATGTTGATTGTATACTATTAACACCTAGAAAACTGAGAAGTTTTCTTTGTTGTTGTTTTTGTTTTTTTTTGTTTTTTTTTTTTGCCCTCTAATGAAATGAAGTTTAAAGTAAATTCACTGAAAATATAATTAAAAGCAAAAATGTATTTTTTTTCCTATTGTATTCGCCAGCAGTTATTTCATTTTGTAACAATAAAAGGAAAGCAGAATAAATTTTATAAATAAAATATATATAGTCAGTCCATTCGTCCAAAAAATTGAAATAGAAAACTTATACCTGGGGGATGTAATTGTTTACACTAAGTTTTAATATGAATGAGAAATGTTAAGAAGATCTTTTGTAAAAATTCAAAATTTAAAAATTTTGAAAAATGCAAAATTTTGAAATGTGAACACTTGCTATAGTTGCAAACTGTAACGAATAGTGTTTCAAAATTATCGCAAATATCTAGTCTAGAGTTATTTAGAAATGTAAGTTGGCCTCCTGCCGACACACCGATTGTTAATGAAAACATTAATTTTTAAGTATCAATCGCTTAAAGCGATGAGTGTCAGGATTCGCTTAAACAGAGGTGCAACTTCCTTCTTTGTTAGACATATTAGCGAAGAAAGAACTATAAATTACAAACAAATTTGATCTCAATACGAATCGGTTTAGTCAAACTTGTTCGTTCGTCTGCCTGATATTTGTTGGCAACCCTACAATTTCAAAGACTAGAATGGAAATCTGAAACTTATCCTTGATGTTTGTTGTTTAGGCCAAAATTTAAAATAAACTTTTTTCTCCAAACACACACTTCTCTTGTAAAATTCGAAACGAAAAGTTCACCAAATGCTAATATTAATCTAAAATTTCGTCCACAAATATTTAAAAGACCAAATGTGAAGATTTAGTTCGTCTATAATTCAAATCAACTAATCCAACTAATCCTCTGTGCCCAAGAAAACCTACTATTACAAGGCAAGAAGGAATATTATAAGGTACACGCGTTATAGTGAATACTTACCTGTCGCGAAGAAAATTTTTAAAATTTTCGGTTATCAATCAGAACAACTTTTGCACCAATTTTTGTGTAATGCTCGTATCCATGAAATTAAAGTTTTTTCCTTGTTGCTAATTGTGGTGGCTAGCAGACCACGCTTCTAATGAAGATCTAAATAATTATTTGTACCAAATTTCAGATCAATATCTGGTATGGAAAGTAACTGGCATTCTTAACACCTTACAAATATCAAATCTTTTTATAATAAAGAGTTATGTGGTCCTCAAAAACAAAGGGTGTCTCAATACGGGTGCGCTGTTAAACAATTTTCAAAATTTCATGGCATACGGGTTTTAGCTCCTGAGTAAGGTGAATCTTGTACGGGTCGAGATGGAGGCAATTAAAATTCACGGCGTGAAATTTGAGATTGTTGAAAACACTGCCGAATGAATATTTTCGGGTCTTCGGCGACACTCTTTATTGCCTGTAATAATCGACCCAGTTTCTTAAAAATTTTTAATCACTCCTCGAATTGTTAACACATTAGGTGTATTCTCTCGATCGAAAATTCCGCGAAGTTTACGAAAGGTCTCAGCTTAATGGATTTTCACAATTACAACGCGTTTTTTCGATAGCTATCAAATTTCAGAGTTGCCACTTGCATAAGAAAAAATGACACAAAATTAAAATATTATAGAGACACTTATAGAGACTCTTATAGAGACACTTATAGAGACTTCTATAGAGACACTTATAGAGACACTTATAGAGACTCCTATAGAGACATTTATATAGGGACTCTTTAATTCGACATCCTTATTATAGTAAGGTTTAGCTTAATATGAGGACTTACCTAATCCTTACAAATATTTTTACTAAGTTTTATTAAAATATCTGCCATGGATTCCAAGTTAGCATAATTATAGACAATCAAGACTCTATTCACAATAACGGTTTAGATGAGTTTTATGCTAAATTTTAGTAAAATATCTGCCGTGAATTGTAGGTTACATTCCATCATGGAAATAATTATGGGCCGCATTATGCCCCTTTACGCGATTAAATATTTCGACCATACTGCTAAATATTTTCACCGAATTATTATTTTCACCTTATCGTGAACAAAACGGGCCACGCGCCGTTTGGCAGTGAATAATTTGTACCAAATTTCAGATTAACGTTTATCAATATGCCGTATTGTAAATGTGGTCTTAGGTGAATTACTCCTGTTTTTAAGCTTGGTCAGAAAGAAAAACCGATTAACTAAGGGGTGTAGTTAAATCAGTCCATAATCTTGTGGTATTTTATGCTCTACAGAATTTTAGATGTGTATTTTTTTTGTATAATACGATCGACAGGAGAAAAATAAAATTTGAAGATTTTACGGAACAGCTTAAGTTTTTAAAGGGAGAAAATAGTTAGGATAAAGGTATTCAAGATTCCTCCTAAACCGGGTATAAATTTTCCCGTTTCTGTATAATTTTTATTTATTCATTTGGTCTTCAATTTCCAGTTTAAACATTAGCGGATACATTAAAAACAATTGTTTAAACAATTTGCTTAAAATCCATTTTTATGTAAGAAAAAAAAAAAAAAGAAAAACAACATACGATACAGAGGTCGTTATACTTGATAGTTAAAGTTGGCTTTAACTCAATTTGGCGCTGCATGCAATTATAATGCAATATTAATAATATAAATTTAATGCAATTTGCTTGTGAACTGAATGACACAACGACTAAAATTGCTCGGCTTATCATCAAACATCAACAAGCCAGTGGTTTCTTAAAAAGAAATACTACGTGTATATGAAAGCATCGTCTCCTCCTATGAAGAGGATGACACATTTCTCTTTACTGCATTGATGCTTATAACTGTGATATATATATATATATATATATATATATACAAAAATAGAAGAGTTTTGATATATAATAGACACACACACACACACACACACACACATAATGAACTTCAAGATGTTTAAAAATCGACATTATTCGTTGCAATCTTTCATAACATGAAGTTGTGTCCTTGTAATGCTCTCTAAAGCCCTAAATTTACAAAACGTTAAAGAGAAAAAAAAAGTAAAAATTTTATGTAGTTACGTTTGGGCATGGTCGACATTAAATATTCTATAACACAACACCAAAAAAAAAAAAAAATTCATTTACTTTTCGCATAAAATACCGAAAACTATATATTGTTGCCGCGTAAATCCTTAGATAAGTACATATGGTAACTCTTTTAGTAAACTGGTTACCATGTGTTTTAGTTTTTTGCAAGAACCTTTATATAAGGGATACAAAAAAAAATAGGCCCATCCAAGTCACATTTTATGCACTTATTTACTAAGAGAAAAATATGTTTTTTTTTTTTTTTTCATTTATAACAACTTTTCGAAAATAGTTCGAATTTAGTTAGGAACAGCTTTCACTCTTAAGTCAAAACATCATGTCAATTTACCAAATTTCATCACAAAATTGCGTCCAATATATATTGAATAGAAAATACATGAATTATTCGTACCTAAGACAGAAAGACGGATAGACATGATTTCTTATATTCGGGTTGTGGCGGTTCTTTTATATCCACTGCATTTATCTTAGAAAAACAATTGAAAAAACTAAATTGCGATACTTTATAATATTAGGTAGGCGTGGCTGGACTTTTTCCAGTTTTAAAAAGTATCGTAGAAATTATACTTTATGAGAATACTTTGCAACTCTCTCCTGGCTATTACCAAACAAATGACTCATCCTTAGATGGATATAAAAAGCAATCAAAATGTCAAAATATAACAATTCACCGAAAATATTATTGATACCCGAAGGCAAGAATTTTTGGCGAACCAAAATTTTGAAAATTTCATTCTAAGAATTAAAGAAAATTATTCATAGACAGAGAAGAGGCTTGAATGAACTCAAAATATTATTCTATATCGATATGTGTTGTTAGTAATGAATCCATCTCAAGTTCTTCTGTGAGTATGGCAGACGTCCGCACAGACTTCATAAATCCGGTATTATAAGAGAGATCTAGAGTTCCTTTTCGATTTCTCGTATTTTTATGTTCCACAACACCTCTGAGCTGAACTGAAGGAATTACTGAAAGACAAACTATTCCTATTGTCTTAAATTTAATATTTTTCAAGCCATGTGAACTGATTTAAAGCCCCTTTAACGTAATTAGTAACCAAGTCAATTGTTTCTATTATAGAGAAATCTGAATAACAATAATGAGAAGAAGAGAGAAAAGAAATAAAATCTGGGTAAAGGATGTTGTTTTTAGTTTCATTCTCTTAAGTCTACAAAACATTTAATCTTGATTTCTCAACAAAAGCGTACATTTTTCCTGCGTTCCACGTACGACGAAAACATTCTGAGAACGATGCAATACTTAATAGTTTAAATTGCTCATATATTAAAGGATAATAATAATGCATGAGCATGTCTTTTGTCTTTAAGTGACATTTTCAACCTTGTAACAGTTTTATTATTGCTGCTGTTGTTCTCAAAAGCAAAAAAATATGAACAAAATTGAAAAACAAAAATAGAAAAAAAAAAAAAATACTAAAATAAAAAATAAAAATGCGGTCAAATTTTTCTGTTTATTTCAAAAAAGCAGAACGAAAGTGCCACTACTTCTTTGGTTTTATAACTCAAATATACTTCAAATGAAAGAATGAATTTTTCAAATATTTGCTAACAGACCGAGAATAGTTTTGTGTTGTTCATCAACAAACAAAAGGTGGGGCGGTTAATGCTAAATATGCTTTTTTGCATTTTTTTGCTTTTGTTTTGTTTTGTAAAAATAATACCAATATAAAGTAGGAAGACACTCTATAAGGTATGTATTATATAATATCTATTCTTGATCAAAGTAAAATTTTATGCTTATTTAGCTATGGCTGTCTAGCTGTCTCTTCCTGAAATGCTTTAATAGTAAGAAAATATGAAATGAATAAAATGCTGGAATAGAGAATAATTAAATGGTTTAAGTGATTATAGCAAAAATGGTTCCGATCGACTAACTAACACACGCCCACAATTAACATAAATATTTTATGTGTCTTGAAAAGAAATCAAATCGCAATGTTTCGTCACTAAGCTCACGTGTGAAGCTTTTTGTTTTTTTTTTTTCCTTTTTTAAATATTTTTTTTTTTGTTCTATTTTTATATCTACCACCGAAGGAAGATGTAAATTAATTTTGTCAATTTGTTTGCAACACTTAGAAGGAAGTTTCAGAGACAGGCATCCTATATCGATGTAAGCATTATCGATCTGTGTAATGTGATCTTCAAATTTGCCAGAAACATTGAAAATTTTCGTACGCAAATTGGTATTGAAAATAAATCAAAAGACACGCCTACAGTACAACTTAAACTGTAAAAACCTCTATTTTTGAAAAAAAAAAAAAAAAAAAAAAAAAGAAATTTTAGTTTTTGCTTGCTACTCATATAAAAATTTCCAAGTTGCTGTACCAAAAAAAGGAAGAGATCAACCACGTCTATCCCACATAATTGTGTGTTGAAGTTTCAGTTTTCTTGTAAAAAGGTTGCAAAATCCAGGAAAAGCTTCACAGAGTCAATAAATTCAGAAATCTCCTAGGCCATGTTCATCCCTCCCTCTGTCTATCTATCATCTGTATTATGTCCACAGGCCATAAAAATCAAAATATCTTTGGATTAAATTTAGCAAAAACTTTAAAAGTTGAAAATGGATTGAACTGGTCAAAAGACACGTCACGCCTACAGTACAATATAAACTCAAACCATCTCTGTTTTTTAGGTATTTTGCTCATTCTTCTTAAACTAGTGCAGAAAAAAAATTTTCGCGAGATCCTATAAAAATGGAAAAAATCGGCCACGCCTATCAAATAAATATTAAAGAGAATCGGGGTTTAGTTTTTCTTTTAGATAAATCTTGTGGATTTGTCATAGCTGAATATAATTTTTTTTTATTATTTCTATTAAGGACTAGAAGCTGATGTAAATTATTTCACTTATTACACCCTACACCACTTGAGGTGCACCCAGAATAGCTTCAGGTACATCCGCTTTCTATTAAATTAATCGTTTAAAATTCAATTTCTGAATTGATTTTTAGCCTTTCTGTCTGTCTGACGCCTGTCCACGTATACTTACAGCAGGCAATTCTTTAAATATACTGCGAAATTTGGAACCAAAAAGAATGCCCAAAAGATGAACGTTATGGAGAATGAACTTGTTTGTACTATTTTTTTACGAGCACTTCCCATATAATGTGCTGTATTTGAAATGAGTTTTTATATGAAAAAATTGCAATTTCTTGCCTTTTTTGACAAAATTCAGTTGAAACAACT
>KK351372.1:9261-26129 GCA_000671755.1 Glossina brevipalpis | reverse complement strand
TTTTTATTTTTTAATTTTGAAAAAAAATCTATAAAAAACGGACATATTTTAATACTTATTTTCTTAAAAAAAAAAATTTTTTTTTTTTAAAAACAGTAGAATCTCGAACCGCTAATTTAGGTTTTAGGTTTTCTTGTTCGATTCTAATATTAATTCAAGTGCAATTGACTTTTTTGTGGAAGGAAAAGGAAGAAAGTAATAATAAGATAAAATCCTTCCCCGAATTGCAAATACGCCTATATTTCATGACTTATTATCATCTCAATATGTGCGAAAATGAAAAAAGAATTTACTGATAATGAGTCATGAAATGTCAAACCTATGAGGAGACATTAAAATTAAGTTTTACAAACCTTAAAAAAACTATCCGATCATTGGATCAATCTTCAAATATAATATAGCAACCGAGAATATTCAAAGCTAAGAAACCGAGTGGTCACACGTCACCGATATTTTTTTCGAACTTAAGAGGGAAAACAAACCTCTATGACATTTTAGCAAATTTTTGCTTTTTTTTTCTAATGGAAGAAAAAGTATTAATTTTGATTCTCCAAATAACTTATAATGATTTCTTCCGTTAAGCTTAAGAAAGTTCGGCAACTGAAAGAAAATGTAGGAGAAAATTTTCTCCGTAAGTCGATTTGCTCGTAACTTCGTGTAACTTCGTGACCCGGAATACTACTGTATTGCACATATTTTGTGCACTTTATCTAAGCAGGTGTGGAATGGTTGCCGGTACCATTCTTAAGAAACACAGAGCAAAAGAACGAAGTTTCCAAGCTATCGAGTAGCTCTCTTTACTGTAAAAGGATAACAGCCGCGCCGTAGTGCATGTGAGTTTTTGAGACTTAAAATCTTTCTCTTTGGTTATCGATGTTTTGCTCCTATTGCATAAAGTTATCAAAAGAAGTGAGCAGAAGTCCTCCTATAAGTAATACTCATTACTTGCCTGTCCATAATCCTTTTCTAAAGCATTTACAATCGTAAAAATTGAGCTATATAGAGTCGAATTTGACGAATTTTTTCATATATGGTCTTAAATGATGACGACAAATCAAGCCTGAAAGTGGTCACTATAGTTTATAGGACATATTGGCAGATATAGCCTGACACAGACAGAATTTGCTTTGGCTAGCATAAATATTAGCTCGACATCACTAAGAAAATATTTTGCAAAATTAACGGTGAATAAATGTAGGTGATGGGTATCAAAGATTCGTTTTAAAACGAATATAAATTTATTATTTGTTTTAATTTTATTAGAGAAAATGAAATTTTTTTTTTTTTTTTTTGTGTGTGGTTCCCCAAATACAAAAACTTCCCAAACGGAATATCTCTACAAATCTAATTCACGACCCTAAGCATTTTCATTGTTGTTAAATTCAAAAAAAAAAAAGATTTAGGAAAAAAATTTATATTTTTATAAGAAAAAATGTTTATATTAAAAAAACAAAATTATAAAATTAATTACATGAAAAAATTTTAAAAGTTGTACCACCAAATTATTACAATTTTTCATTTTACAACTGAACATTATATGAAAAATTTTTATAAAAATTCACCAAGAAAAAAAAAAAGGAAAAAAATAAATAAAAAATAAATATAAGCAACAGAAGGTCAAGTCAAAACATTTAATTATTTGTTTTTGTAGTCATCACAGTTATTTTTCCTATATTCTCAGTCCAATTCAGTTCTGATTGTCTCTCCTTCAACACAGTCTAATTATAGTAATTTTTAACTTTATATACAAAAGTTTATATACACACAATACTTATACATGCGTAGATATATCAAAATATTTAGGCAAACTTTTCAAAAAAAAAAAAAAAAACGAAAAAAAAAATCATTATTGTAACCGAATCCCAAAGGAAATCTTGCGAAACACACAAACCTGTTTTCAGGCATTATTTTTGTCTGTTTTATTTTCGCTCTTTTAAATTGTTTTTCTTTTTCTTTTTTCTTCAATTTTTATTATTATTGTTAAAATCGTTGTTAGCGCGCACCTTAACAAATAAACAGATTATATATATATATATATATATATATGTATTTGTAAAAGTTTTTTTTTTTAAATTTGCTTTTTTTATACTTAAAAAAAAAATCAAAACCATTGGTCAGTTATTAAAATAATCCACACTGATAATATCAATATAATTTCTATTTTCAAAAGTTTCTTTATTAAATTTATAAAATATTTAAAAAATTACAATTTTTTTCTGTTTTTGTAATTTAAAGAAAAAAAGAGAACTAAGTTAACAAAAATATATTCTATTGTATGTAATTCTGCTAAAATAATATTGTATTTACTATTAAAATAAAAAAAAACAACAACAACAAAAAATCACACAAATTACAAATGTGTTAATAAATAAGAAAAATTTATTTAATAATAAAAAAAACGTTAAAAAAAATTAAATCACTCTTTTTTTTTACTATTTATTTGCTTATGCCTATTTTTTAGGAATTAAGTGAAGCGAGATGGAAATAATTTTTCAAAAATTTTAACTTAAATTCAAATAACATGGATTTAATTTAATTCTGTTTCAATTCAAAAACTTTCAGTTGAATTTCAATTGAATTCAATTCAAATTCACTTCAAATCCAATTCGAATTTAGTTCAAATTCGACTCAAATTCAGTTCAAAATCAATTCAAAATCAATTCAAATTCAGTTCAAATTCAATTCAAATCCAATTCAAATTCAACTCAAATTCAATTCGAGGTCAGTTCAAATTCATTTTAAATTCAGTTCAAATTCAAATCATATTCAATTTAAGTTCAATTCAAATTCAGTTCAAATTGAGTTCAAATTCAATTCGAGCTCAGTTCAAATTCATTTTAAATTCAGTTCAAATTCAAATCAAATTCAGTTTAAATTCAATTTAAGTTCAATACAAATTCAATTCAAATTCAATTCGAACCCAGTTCAAATTCAAATTGAATCGAAATTCAATTCAAATTTTTAATTCAAATTCAGTTCAAATCCAATTCGAATTTAGTTCAAATTCGACTCAAATTCAATTCAAATTCAGTTCAAATTCAATTCAAATTCAATTCGAGCTCAGTTCAAATTCATTTTAAATTCAGTTCAAATTCAATTCAAATTCACTTCAAATCCAATTCGAATTTAGTTCAAATTCAGCACAAATTCGACTCAAATTCAATTCAAATTTAGTTCAAATTCAATTCAAATTCAACTCAAATTCAATTCGAGCTCAGTTCAAATTCATTTTAAATTTAGTTCAAATTCAGTTGAAATTCAATTCGAACTCAATTGAAATTCAATTCAAATTTTTAATTCAAATTCAATTCAAATTCAATTAGAATTCAATTTAAACTTGATTTTAATTCAATTTCAATTTTTATTGGAAAAAACTAAATTTCAGTGTAATAATTTGTAGAGTGACCACCGAAAATGATTGATGAGCGGGATAATAATACAAGAAAGTTAGTGAAATAAAACCAAGGGTATCCATGTGGGCTTTTAAAAATGTTATTCTATTTGAAAACTAATAATTAATTATATAGATCGAGAAAAAGATAAAGAGATGGATAATAAACAGTTGAAAAAAAAAAAAGAAAATTTTTTTTTTTAAATTTAAATAAAAATATAATTAAATATATTTCAAAGTTATGAACAAACTAATATAAGATTTCTTTTACTTTATTCTTGGAATTACAAAATTTATTTGATTGAAATGCTGTTATGTCTTTACGTAAAGCTTCTTCAATTAACTTAAAATCAATATCATTTAATTTCATAACGTATTCATAACCCAAGAGTGGATTATAAATAACAAACTTTAGAATTTTTTTACCAGTTCGTTTATAATACGAGAATGAATGTAAAATTGATTGAAAAAATTTTTTCTTGTATTTATATTTTGTTTTTACACTTTCATCAAGTAAACAATATTTAGAAACTTTCGTTTCAAAATGAACTTTATCATCGAATGTAATAATTCCTACGGTTTGAAAATATTCACAATTGAGTTCGGGATAAATCTCAGCTTTATTATATGGTAAACTATCCAAATATTTCATAATAGATAATAAGTTCTCAGAACGGGTATAAAATTGTTTGCCTGGTATCCATCTTTGACGATATATTAGATACGAAAGTGAAACAATTTTAATACTATAATTTATGTCAATAGCCTTTGTTTGTTTATTAATAAATGTTTGATAATGCTTTTTAATTGCTGCTTTTAATGCAGGTTTTCTACCCGTTTGATAGCCTTCAGCATGTGCCACAATGTGTTCTGCGCGATAATCCCTTAGCTTCACATCATATTTGGTTGCTAAATGTTTCATTATAAAATATTTCAAATAAGAACTGTGAAAGTCCTCATAGTGGCGATTAAGTACAGTCGAATGATACTCGAAAGTCTTTCCAACATGAATTGTTTCGATTTTGACGTCTTGAACAAGGTTAGAAAGAAGTTCAATTATCGTTGGAAATAGGCCAGGATGTTTGCGAATAAATCTAGTGGAGGGTATCAGCTCATATTTTGTTTTTTCATTTTTTTTCAAATTTTTCTTCTTAGTAACTTTAATAAATTCTTTCGTTCCTTTCGCTTCGACTTTTTTTAATTTTATTGCTGCTTCATCTCCTTCGAATTTCTGTAAAAACAAAAGTTAAGAATATTACATTCGTTCACCATGTCAAATCTGAATGCAAATTAAATACGGCTCTTTTATATCCTCTACCTTTATCTTAACAAAGATGTCGAAGCACTAAATTAAATTATGTTACATTATAATATTGGGTAGGCGTGGTCGATTTTTTAAAGTTTTATACAATACCGTGGAAAATTTTTGTTGGGTAGTTTTTGAGTAGTGAGCGAAACTTTGCGAAAATAGAGCTGTCTTGAACTTGTATTATACTGTAGATATGTCCATTGGCCAATTTGACCTATGTTCCATATTAAAGTAGGCGCAAAAAAAAATTTCATTATTTTTGCTAAATTTGATTCATAGATCTTAATTTGTGCAAAGAGTAAAATGGTTACCGTAGACATTACACGGCATAAGCAGGCAGAGAGATTAATAGACGGACGGACTGATATATCTAGATGGATTTCGAAACTGATACTGATCAAGAAGTTTTTTTCTTAATGTTACAAATGTTTTCATAACAAAAAATAAATTTCAATATTCTATAATATCGGATGGGCGTGGTCATGAGCCAAAAGTGCAACTTTTTATTCAGCTAAAAACATTTTACCAATTTGACCGATTTTTATTATTAATCTGCGTGCAAGAATGCTTCCAAGAGGATATTTACCACAGTGATTACACAGAAGGACACAGAGACAGACTGATATGTTTAAATTGATTTTAAATTTGATGCTAATTAAGAATAGATAGAAAGTGTTGTAAACAAAATGACACCCCAGGCTTGACGAATACTCATAGCTCTTACAGCTTGTTACAATTTGTTAATTCTTTTGGATATATTTATGGATAGCGCCTACATTCAGAAAGAAGTTTTAGAAGAGTTTTGTAAATATTTCTAGAAGGCTTTAGCTCAATACCTGCTATGTATTTGTAAACTGGAAATGTTCAATTTCTTGGACGCTGTGCCAAATTACAAGAAGACCAACCATATTTTTAAGCTGAATCTGAAACCATCAATCATCAATTGTATACGCCAGTCATTACGATTAGCAGATAACAGACAGATTTACCGGCCTAGATTGAGTCATATTGATCGAGAATTTTTTTTGGATCTCTGATGAATATTTGCTTGTTATAAAATGAACGCTCTTTTTTTGGTATTCTTTTAAAGACGCATCTTCAATATAGAACTTCATCGAATCCATAGAAGAAAGAAAGTAAAAATGTTTTGCATTCAAAATTGACAGATCGTGATCACGACTAAATTTTGATTCCATATCAAATTTCAATTCAATTTCCAAAATTTTCTTAAAACGAATTTTCTTCAAAGGCAAAGGTCTTCCTAAATTTTCGCTTAAAAATCTTCATAAAAACTACATTTTTGCTTTATTCGAGATGATTTACATTAAAATAACTGAAGCGCTTCCAAAACCAAATACTCTGACTAAAAGTTATTTTGACAATAACCTTCAACTACCTGTAATGGGTAGGATGATGGTTCCATGCCTCCAGACACCATTGAACTTAACGCAGCAACAACTTCTAATCCCTCCTCAGTCATAGTCTCTGGCTTATAACAGTCACCAGTAATAACTTCAACAATATTATATTGTAAATTATCTAATACTTCTTCCTTTTCGATTTTAATTACTTTTTCTTTCTTTCTTTGTTTTTCACCCACAGTTGCAAAATTCTGTATAAAAAGAAACGTAAGGAATATGTTGTAAAAAAAGGTAAAGTTCTAAGATAAACCTTTTAAATAAAGTAAAACTTTTATCGATCACAATTTACATCGATTTGATTCATAACGTTGTCTGAGTTTTCGACTTAGCTTAGTTTTATGTTAAGGCTGCTCAGTTTCATCTATTTCAATTTCAAACTTCAAAAAGTGACTTAAAAAGCATATGTAAGCGTTTTTTGAACTTTTATATTCAAATGAGAGTACACTTTTAAATGCTTATAATTATTTTTTATATACCATTCCATACCACAGTGTATGTACGGTACACGCACAGAAGTTCTTAAGACAAACCCACCTTGTATTATAATAATCGATTAGGAAAATGATTCATAATGTTTGATTATCAACTTACAAGTAGCGAGCATGTCAACGTCCATGTTCATGTAGAAAAACAATATCTTTTCATTCATTGTGCTGACGTCTGCTACGAAACAGTAGGAAGAAAATATACGATTTGTTTTTTATAAAACTATAAAATAGAATTTAAACTTTAAATCAAATGTTTTCCGTTCAAGAAACCATTAAATCAAATTTTTCCTGTTCAAGGAATCATTAAATATAATGTTGACTGTCCAAGGAACCCCTTAAATATAACGTTGACTGTCCAAGGAACCATTAAATATGACGTTGACCGTCAAAGGAACTCTTAAATAATATTACGTTGATTGTCCAAGAAACTCTTAAATATAACGTTGACGTTCCAAGGAACTCTTAAATATAACGTTGACGTTCCAAGGAACAATTAAATCAAATGTTGACGGCGCTTTGTCAACATTTCCGTAACCAAAAATACTTTTCAAACTTTATTAATTTATATATTTAGCATATTTATAGGGATCAATTTATGGCTTATGGCCAGGAGCTATCAAAAACAACGCTGCCGAGTCGTATAATCTAAAAGAAGCATATTCTTATTTTAAACTTACTTCGTATTTTTCTTTCTTTTCGATTAATTTTTTTCTGAAGCGGCGAAAAAGTCGAGTAAAATAGCAAAAGTGAAATTCGAAGAAATGTGAGCAAATTCTTTGCAGAGATTTCGATCTCTGTTCATTCTGGTAAACCGTTCATTATAGATGTCTTTCAAGTCAAGGCGTTACTCGAGTCCCGGTCAAAGTACATCCATTATTTAATTTCATATCTTCATTCATAAACTGGAAATTTATGTAACTGATGAAAAGGTATGAAAAATATATTCATTCGCTTGTCCATGAAATCACTCATCGTATGCTGATTGAACGATCACGTGGGTTTGGAATAAATTATGGGTACGGATAAGGGTATTTCCAAAAAGTTTGAATTTCCCTCTAGATGCTTAATTATTAGAACGCGGCAACCATGGTAACTGTCAGTGACAACTCTAGTCTGATAAGACATTACCGCCAATATATTACAAGCATTCTAGTTTCGTCATTCTGTAAACGTGTTTCGCTACTCTCTGTTCGAGCTGTTAATTTTACTCAATCAAATTTTTTAATAAATTCATTTAAAAATATTTTATTAATAAACAAGTGTCGCGGTCATAGTTTTTCATTCAAATAATCTCCGACCACATAAGACTCAATAATTTTTAGAAATTCGACCTGCATATCTCTGGATAGAAGAACGTAGACTAAGGTATGATTTTTTAATGTTTTTTTTTTTATATTTAGATTTAGAACATTGCCTCAGATTTCCTTAAAGTTTTTAAACTTTTTTCAAAAATATTTTTAATATTTCTTTTTTTCATAATTTTCACTTAACACAATCTCGTTGAATATGATAATTTTATTTAATTATTCATTATACTGGAAGGAGCACCTTCGTATGTTTTGTTTTGTATCCATTCCTATTAGTTTCCATGTATAATAAGATTTTAATGACATCGTTCCGCAAATCTTTTCCTCATTTCTGCTAATTACTTCATATCGTATTATGGATTAATTTTTATTCGATTTTTTTTGCCTTGCAGCTCTCAGCTTGAGATAAGTGTTCTTTGAAATTTGTTTAATACTTTTTATTATACGAATCTTGTACGGAACTACAAGATTATATTATGTGTTGCCTTTAAATCTGTTGAGAAATTAAAAATCTATTTCATATTTAAGTGATCTATGCAGATACAATGCATTGAATGTAGAATACATTAAAGATCTCGATCTTGTCGAGAGTGGCGAAAGAATATTTTTTCTTCTTCTTCTCAATATTATTGTTATTATTATTATTATTTATTTACATATTATACAATGAATTGAATGTCGAATGCCCTTTGTCGAGCGTGATGAAACAATACTTTTTATTTATTTTTTAATTTATTTTAATATTAGCTAAATATAGCCATTCTACATTAAATATTATAACAAGATATATAACATTTTAATTGCATACATTAAGTTGTAACGATTTCGCATAATCGCTTCGGTTATCTATAGGGAATAAATGATAATAATTATTAAATTGGAAGAGGGAGAGGAGTTCGTAATAACTCCTACAGTGAGACAGCCGAAATGGAAGGAAACATCATGATGATCGTGACGGAATATTAAAATCCACAAAATTTAGTAGGCAAGAATGGTTACGAAATGTCTTGAATAAGTGTCAATAAGAATCCAATTCCAAGGATCAATTTTCCTTCCCCGCGAAGCAAACAGAAGAAATGTCTTTTGGTTTGATTCCACCATATCAATGTAATTATGGTTATTATGAGACCAAACTACAGACGCATACTCAACTAGGGGTCTCAATGCAGTATAAGGACATTTTGTTACATAAGGGTCGTTGAATTCCTTCGACCACCTTTTCATAGAGCTCAGTGCTGATTTAGCCTTACACACTACCGGTTTTTACGTGTTTACTAAAAGTAAGTTTATTATCAAAAGTGTTTTAAAAGCTTTTAATGAACAACAAAACAAAGGGAGAAGATACAGCTTTAGTTAAACATGTAAAGTTTTTGTAGCTGCAATTACAGACATCAGACGTTCTTGTGTTCTCCAAAACAAAAATTTTATAAATATATTTTAAAGTTCTAATTAAACAATCTAATTAAAATTAACTTTTAATGTCGATTTTAGAATTATTTGTAGGAAATATTGTTTCATGCTAAATAAACAGATAATCGATAAATCCCCAATATATAATATCATAAAATTTTAATTAATTTTATTCGCTAACTTCAAGCTGCCCCTGCCCCCGTCGTGAAAAAAGCCAGCATCTGACAGTGCAATCGGCAAGAACTTATGTATAAAGAACATTTTGAAACCGCAAAAGAATTCGTACATAAAAAAGACTGTTTTCTTAATGTAACGGACATAACGCTGTTACATTAACAGCCAATTAACAGCTTGCTCTTTCATTCCCTTTATTTTCAAGAGTAAATATTTTGTTAAACATTTCCTAACTCTCTGCGTTTAATATTTACATGAAGCAAGAATGAGCAAGAATATGTACGAAACATCAAACTCGAAGAGCAAGAGAGCGAATGTGTTGCCTGTTTACTTTTCATCGTTTCTATTAACTCATATCGAAAATTTACAAGTTTATCAAATGTTTATCAAATGCTTCAGTAGATTTGAGCAAAAGCTTTCTGTAGCAATATGAAGACATTCTGCTAATTTATTGTATCATTTTCTGCTAATAATGAAACTTTGACTGAATAAAAGTCAGTTTATTTAGCAGAATTTAAAAATAATGCATAGCAAATAAAATCATCGCAATACATTACAGCGCGAATAGATAAGTAAATAAATATATTCACATAAAATGTTAAAGACCCATGCTGAACCTAATAATTTTATAAATGAACTCAGCAAATACACATAAAATATTAAAAACTCTTACTGGACTTAACTGATACAATTTTGATTATTTTTATACCTCGTCGAAGGATGAGTGCATATATTCTATTCAACCTGTTGTGCACATGTGACTCATATTTTCAAAGTCAGTAGTACATTCCCAGTATATATCTATATATTATATTAACATTACTCATTTGCTATTTAATAAATAATTTTTTATCCAAAAATTTGAATTAAATTCTCGTACCTTCTCAAAGGTAAGAGCGACTATGAAGTCGGCAAAGAAATGTTTGAGCCTTTGAAGAAATATTTGAGCCATATCCAATCTGTTGTATACCCTGATAGTAACATCTATGCTAGCCAAAGAGTCTTTGTAATTTGATAAAAATTAGATTTTTACTAAAATTCTATTCATTCAAATGTTATCTAGCAGTCATTCCGAGGTATTTTGTTTTCATCTACTTTCGAGAATAACTGAACAGAAATCTGTCAGCTGAGGTAATTGTCGGTCGTATGCTAAGTTCAGCTATTGTGTTATCACTTAAAATTATCTTTTATAATGTTTATTTGCTTGGACTGTTTTTAAAACTCGAATTTCAATATAGTGAACTATAACGATTGATTTAGAATATCGATGGCAATGGAAGGAATAGAGAATCCTAGCATGAATTTCAACATAATAAAGACTTTAGATAGAGGCAGTGGTTGGTGTACGTTGGAAGTCGAAAATGGAAACAATAATTCTAAATATAATCTCAAGCTCGCATGCATCGATGATTTCATCCAGCCGTATGTTGAGGATAATCTCGAGAAATTAACCAAATGTCATCATCAGAATGTTATAAATTATTATAATAAGGTGAGTTTATTCAAGAAATTAGAACTATTTTTAAAAACAATAACCTTTTATTTCCATTCCCTTCATTTCTTTTAATATCGCAGGGTTTTTTCAAAACGATGTCAAGTACTTGGCTAGAAAACGAAGATATCAAGCAGCTTATTTATAAACCTTTAATAATGTATCCTCATTTGGCAACCGGCCGTTTACTTTATGCGTACGCAATAATGGAAGCGAACAATGATATGAGCTTGCGACGGTGGCTACGTGAAAACACTATTGAACAACGTCCTAATGACATATACAGCATTTTCCATCAGTTAATAAGAGCTGTACATTACATTCATTCCAAAAAGCTAGAGCATAATTATCTCAAACCCAGCAACATTTTTGTCTCGCAGAATGCTCAAATAAAAATAGGTAGTTTCGGTCTTCCCTACGAACATAGACCTCTTTTTAAAGCCACAGATTGTTATAATCCTGATATTATGTATGGAAGGAACGACATACGCTCGTTGGGACTAATATTCTTTGAACTATTGTTAGACGGAGTTGATGACTCGGAACGTAAGAGTGCACTGGATAATGTAATTAGTCACAGGTATCCCGAAGGATTTGTTTCCAAATACATTAAAGAGTACTTGTTGATAGAAAGAATGGTGTTAAGCAGTTCTCCTTCCTTGGAGGACTTACATTCACAATTAGACAATATTCCCAGGGAACTTAACAAGAACGAAAATAATCTTCAAAGTAACTTCAATGAAGTGGAAATTCTTGACAACGGTACTTCTTGGGTGCTATTCAAAGCTAGGAGAAAATGCGTTGATCGCCAATGTTTTGTCAAAGTGAATACGCTACCCGACAGCTCGCGAGATATGTGGACTTCAATGGATTGTGATCATCCGAATATTTTAAAATATAATGTGGGTGATGTATTCAGTAGATTAAACAATTATACTAAAACCATTAATCTTTTCATTTTTATTACATTCACAGCATAGTTTAGCAGAAGAACCCTTCCGTTTTCCGCTTAAAAATTCGCCTAATTTATATATCTTTTCGGATTTCCATGATCAAACTCTACGTGATTGGCTAGTTAAGAATAATAGCGTAAAACAACGTGCTGATTATATAATCAGCATTTTTGATCAGATTGTAAAAAGCGTAAAATATATACACACTAATGGCCTAATCCATCGAAATCTAAAAGCTAAGAATATCTTCATCTCTAAGGAAACAAAAAAAGAACTAGAACTAAAAATTGGACTCTTCGGTTTTGCCAACGAAGATAATGAAATTGATATATACAAAGCACCCGAGCAAGGGAGTAATTCAAATTATGACAAGAAGGTCGATATTTTTTCATTGGGATTAATAATTTACGAGATTATTAATTGTGAGAGCAAAGAGAAACTTTTTAATACTTTGCGGTCATTCAAACTCGGTAAATATTGTCTGAAGGAATTTGCTAAAGATTACCCCATAGGATGCCCGTTATTAGAAAAGATGTTATCCCATAAGCCTGATGACCGTCCTACCGCAGACGAGTTGTACTCACAATTGTCCAAAATTCTAGAGGACTATTATGACAACATATACGCCGACAAGACCTCACATTTCGAAAAAAGTTTCTCTATAATTGAATCTTTAGGTGGTGGATCTTATGGACATGTGTTTCTAGTCAAAAATGAAGTGGACGATAAACAGTACGCTGTTAAGCGTGTTTTCCTCCGGCAACGTAGTGACCAAAAGGAATTCTCAAAGGATGTTGAGAAATCTAAAGAAGAAGTCAAGAATTTAGCCAAATTAAAACATAAGAACATTGTAGAGTATAAACACAATGTATGTATATATATCGAAAAATGTTTAATTAAAAATTAAAGAATTTAATATTTGTATTAATCTCATAGGCTTGGATTGAACGAATGCCTGCCGCTTGGAGAAAAAAAAACGATGAAAATTTGAAAAATAGACATGATCGTAACAAGATATCTTCCATGATCGTAACAAGTAACGTCGTATCTCCTCCCAACATGCACAACAGTGTAGAACCGGTGACTGAAGTTTATTTATACATTCAAATGGAATATTGTAACGGAGGGAGTTTAGAGAATTGGCTAAGAGAAGACACAAATAAAGAACGAATTGGCCACACGCGTAATTTCTTCCTTCAAATGACAGATGCCGTTGAATATATGCATTCGAAAAATGTGATTCATGGTGATCTCCATACAGCGAATATTTTCATCTCTCAGAAAGGTGAGGAAGAACCTCAAATAAAAATTGGAGATTTTGGGTTAGCCTACAAACGTAAAGGAACAGGCGAAATAAGTTCATCAACGTCATCAGCTGCTGTTCACACTAGTTATGTGGGTAAAAAGAATTACACGGCATCCGAAGTAACAGACGACATTTATTCCCTGGGTCTTATATTTTATAAATTATTGAAATATCTTGGTTTCAACATGGGAGATTTAGAGTCACTAGATGGAAAATATCCCAAACAATTTTCTGAAGAAGGCTCCAGAGAATATTTATTGGAAACTATGTTATCAAAGCTTCCAGAAAAACGTCCTAACGCAAGTCGATTGAAAAAAACAGTACAAGAAATGCTCGATAGTCATAAAATCTAAGGACATCTATAGCATTTACACAATCGTTATTACATTGCTGCTCAGATCTTTCAAAGAACAACAAAAGTTTCGAATTGATTTGATTTTTAGTTTCCCGAACAATATTTAGTAAATTTTAAAGTATTTCCATACGCCGACCATTTATTTGAAATTAGATTATTTAGAACTACTGAATCCCCGGAATAGTTGATATTCATAAACGTAAATATTAATATTAATATTAATTAAATAAACAACTTTAATAACAGTTTATGGATACTTTTTTACACTTAATTCTTTGGTCAATATGCGAGCCAAGACAATTTAAACAGTTGCGTGAACGTAGTATGTGCAGATATTCCAGCGTTTATTTTGACATTTTATTCGATTCCATTTGTTTAGTCGAGCCGTAATTTTATTTTGGCGTGGATTTGTAGCTCACAGCATACATTCCTAGGACCACGAGATGAAAATAAGCGATCGTAACAGTAAAAATTGTATTGAGTATTTGACGTTTAACATATTAGGTGCTTGCATGTATTTTGGCAGTTTTTCCATCTGAAAAAGTCGTTTATTGAGAAAAATTATTAATCAAAATATTTTCGATTATATTCTACACATTTTCCCCATCTTTCTCGCAAGGTGGCGATGCCGTGTCGGAAGAACTCATGATTTTTTGGGGCTATCCTTGAATTGATCCTTTTTCGCCGTTCCTCATCGTTGTAGAACCGAATGCCGAATGTCTGGTGAGTACGTTGGGTGTGACTAAACTTTCCATTCAAGCTGCAACGGAGTATCTTTGACAATTCTTGCATCAGGTGACCGAATCTTGTCATGCAAAAGGATTACTTTGCATCTATTAGCAGCCATTGGTGGCCTTTTTTTCAACAATAGATTATCCAATTTGATCAATTAACGTTGGTAGACATCTGATGTAACAGTTTCATTCCGTTTCAATAGATCGTAATACACTACGCATCACTGATCCCGACATTAGCACAGCAAAACGTCATGACCATGAATATTTGGATGCTCCCCTGGACTAAATCGTGACTTCTTACATTTGGGTTTATAGCAAAAGATCCAGTTATCATCGCCAGTCACAATATGCCACACAAATCTCTTCTTTTTTGACTGAAAAGCTATGAAACTGCGATATTGAAACAGTTCGAAATAGTTTTTTCAGTCAATTCGTGTGGTAGGTATTTCCCTTCCTTTTGGATCTTCTGTATCGCATGTAAATGTTTAGAAACAGTTGATTCGTCGATTGCTGAGCCGTGTGAAACTTCTTTGACAGTTGGAGTAGGGTTTTCGTCCAACGATTGCGATTCATTGTCTTCGCCCTTTTTTTAGCACTCCAGGCCGTTCTTTGTCATTGATATCAAAATCACCACTTTTGAATCATCGAAATCGAAAGCGAAAATTGGGATATGATGGAGCAGCGTCACCATAAGCTTCTAAAAGTTTGATGAACTTCGGCAACAGATTGCTTCAAATCAAACAACAAAACTAACGAATGTCGAAAATGCAATTTTTTTTGGGTTCATGATTAGCGTCTTGGATAATTCAATAAAACTAAATGGAAAATTGTTATTTTACCTAGAGGAAGGTCAAAATTATCGGGATCGTACATATACTATTAATTTGCAAACGTATTATCCATTGAAGCAGTCTAGAATATGGGAGCATGACTGGCGTTGGAGGTGTGTCAATGAATTTCCAAACGCCTAATAATTCGAAAGATAACTAATACCGTTGAAGTTACACCCTCCCATCGCCCCTAAAAGCTTCTCAGTATATCATGCGCATGCCCTTAAGACATTAAATTAATTATAAAAAAATGTACAGAAGTAAACACATTTCAAGTTCATTTTTGTTCTGTGTTAAGGCTTTTGTTGTATGCTAAAGGCTGTCAGGACAAACTAATTTTGATCTCATCGGTGTGCTTCAATGTACTCTAACATAATAAATTTTTCATTATTTCTTGCATTCTTAGCATTAAAACTATCGAATACGTTAATGAGACTCTCTTCAACTTTGATGTTATCAAAAAGATAGCTTTCAGTACTTTCAAACCAGAAAAAGGAAGTTCTTTTCTTTTTACTTTACTTTCTTCGCAGGCTTCTCTTTCGGTTCTTATTGAAAATTAACTTCGAATTTGAGAAATTATTTCAAGTCAAGCAGCTGCCCCTTACAGCTAACCTTACTTAAACGCTAAAATACATAAAACACTTAACTTGTGTGGAACCAAAATGAGGCACGACTTTGATCCTTACGACATATAAGCAATATAAGCGTGTGTAAGAGTGGATATGTATGTGTAAATATGTGTAGGTATGTATATATATATGTACGCATTTGCGTATTGAGAGTATATTACATGAGCCTTCATGCCCATTGGACTACTTTTAAGAGTTAATAAATAGATTAGTTCAGTACTGGAATATTGGAATAATTCTGAAATTAATTAATTTGTATGATTCCATTTTACGCCTAAAAAATATTGTAAACTCTTTGTGTTCCCAATTACTGCTGCTGTCGTTATTGTGGAGGCTGATCCAACATCTTTCTCAATTTTAATTTATATTTTGATCTCTAAGTGACATTAAATAACAGAAATGCCTCTTCTTCTTAAAGTATTCAGCGGGTAACGGCAGATAATTTACTGTGTGTTGCCGTAATAAAATGGCTCATAACTTAGAGCTTAGAGGGAGGGGCACTGTACTGCTTGAAAAAGAAGCGTTTTTTCAACATTTTTCTTAATGCAAGGCAGAATAATAATTCAGTACTTTAGTACGTTTTTGAAAATTGAAAAATTTTCCTCTTCCTTTTCCTTTCCTCTAATTAAAGAACCTTTGCGATCCCTAATGTATGTTAGTTGGTATAAAATTGAATCGCAAAAATCGTGAAAAGTAAACATTCAATATACGTTTCTGTGGTCGATAGAACACATCGGATCTACTGAATATTATGATTTTTATATGATTAACGAGTATTCGAAACTTAATTTTGTTCTTTTACGACAATATTGTAAAAAAATTCGAATAAAAAGTATTGAAATATTGTAGGAATTGTTTTGCAGTCCATTTTGAAATAAATTTTTTTTATTATAATAAATTTTGTTTCATTCACTTTTCCTATTAAATTGCATTCCCAGAGTTATAATAGTAATGCGTCTACCATCAAATATATTATATTTAATTTAAGTAACCTGGAAGTATAAAAATTTTAATTATATTCGGTGTAATTGTCCTTTTAGTACTAATATCAGCGAAGAAGCACAAA
>KK351371.1:99126-148116 GCA_000671755.1 Glossina brevipalpis | reverse complement strand
TTTTTTGCTACCGACAACAGAGGTACGCTTAGTCTACGTCATACTGTGAGTGTGTCCTTTGACCGATCTGTTCCATTTTCAATACCAACCTGCGTGCAAGAACTTCCAACGTTTCTGTCAAATTTGAAGCCAATCTATTCATTTTTTGCGGCCAGACGAATGTTTACTACAGACATTACACAGGCGAACAAACGAACAGAGGGACATGCTTAAATCGATTGTAAATTTGATGCTGATAAAGAATATACATACTTTGTGGGTTCTCCGAAGTTTCCTTCTGGAAGTTAGAAACCAAAAGGCAAAATGAGATATACGCTTCACCTTCGGTGGTGTAACATATATATAACATATCCAAGTTCTTTTGCCAATAGTGGCGATATTATGTGCAATAAAGTAGTGAAAATTCAAAATATAGTAAAGTCTCGATAGAAAAGAAAGACAAAACATGCTTTAAAGTAAATTTAAATTTAATTTTTTTGCACAAATGCTGAAAATAAATATAAAAATTTAAAGAAGACATTCATACATAATCTTACATAGCATGTTACATTTATAAAACTTTATTATTGAAATATTCAAGATGTGTTGGGAAAAAATGACTTTATTTTTCTCGCAAAATATTTATTTGTTTAGCAATATTTGTTTTTTTTCGTTCAAGGTAATTCCCCCGAGTCCGTTGACTACCTTGGCTGAGACATGACACGGTATTGTCTTCGGTCAAAAAATCACGAATAAGCAATGATGAAATTTAACAATTTATGAACAAAGCCAATCGATAAGGTTACATTCTCAGCAACTATTCCAATAGTGATTTAACCATTCTTCGAAGGCGGACATTGTCATTAACACCTTCTCAGCTTTCTCCGAATAGGTTTTGTTTAAAGTCGACACTTTCAGCATTTTAAGTAAGTTGGAGCTGTTTTTCACACAAAATACAATACAGTTTCTTTGATCAATTTTTTTCGATAGCGAAAATCGCCAAACACGTCGAAACTTTATATCTGTCAAATGGCTGATAAGTTAGCACATGGGGACATGAGTATCAATATAAAAAGGAAAATCGAAAATTGAATGCATCTGGCCCAATCAATTTTTCTTTTTTTTTTTAATACATCCCATATATTGATTATATTATTATTATTATTGTTACAATTTATTTACAACTGAGAATATGGCTCTATTAAAGAAAAACTAATACTAGATTGTTGGTCTAACTGTTTTAATGCACGTAAACATTCTATTTTTATTGTGTTCTTCAAATACACCCAGAGTGTCCGTATGGTTTGATGCTCCTTAATTGTAAGATTTTGTCCGCATTGCAAATCGGAGGAGTAGATTTCTCGAAAATCTATTGATGTCTTGTAACAGAACACTAGTAAATGACTTAGTCTTGATTTTCTCGTCCTTGCTTGGAGATAGCGATGCAGCGAGATTAGGATTAACATCGGAACAGTGCGGATGGCGTAATGACGATTTTTTTCGTTAACTCTCTCTTTGCCCTTTTTTTAAAGGGTAATTTCTTTCATGGCGATGACCCGATAATAAGAAATTATCAACTTTGTCTCCATAGGTAGTAAGGATATTCCTTATAATGATAATACTACTTCAGATTGAATTTAAAGAGTTTTGGATAGACTCTGTGACCGACAAACAGTCTGCGAAGATATGGGTTTTGAAGAGCTTTGCAGCATCCGTTATTGCATAGATATGGAGCAAGTCATTACTTTTACTATTGTCTGCAAAAAGAATATACCAATCAATACTTTCCAAAGACTGAGCTTTTACTGCAACTTATTTTCTGAAGACGATATTTGGTGAGAACAATTTCTTTGTAAGCTGGGTTGTTGAGTGTTTTGTATATAGAAATATATTGCGGATTGAAATTGTTTGGTTTTTTTTTCACAACTATAGCTTTTCTTGCATCTTTGTTCAGTATGGAATGAGTAGAGGTAAGGAGTTTTGAGGTGATCTTGGATTTTAACACAAATGCTCTGGTTATGTACTGGCTCTGACGACTTGGTGATAAACGGGTTTTAGAATATTTATATTGTTACGTAATTGTCTTTTTTACTTTACCTTAAGACCAGTTCGTATTGCTAGATCGCCAAAAGCTTAGATTTTGGTATTTACAAATTGTTTATTTATTAAGAAGTATTTACAATCTTAATTATTTTTAAAATCTATTACAAAGAACTATTTCTTTCAACACTTAGTTACTTCTCAATATTATTAATCGACCGTCTTCTTTAAGCAAAATTGTCCTGCCTACGAATATCACAAACTCTGCGTGCCTTTCTGCTATACCTGCGAATACGTGGTTTCATTAATCCGATTCTTGTCAGATTTCGCGGAAATTCTTTGCCAATCTTTGCTTTTATTGACAGCTGCGTTTTTTATTGACATGTGCGTTTTGTTTACGACCGCGAGAAGTATCATATTAAAACAGTTTTTGTTGTAGTTGTGTTTTATTAGTTTGTGATTTTCGTGACAATATTATATATCGAACCATGTAAAGTTATGGGCGCCTAGAGTTATTTATTTCATTGAATGTCACTTGAATAAGTTTAACAGACAGAGAAGATAGAGGAGGAAAAGGGAAGATAGAAAAGAGAGGAGAAAGCATTTCGAAAGGTCGGTATTCATTTTAACTTTAAATCGTCTATGTGACATTAAAGATCTGATGTAATTGCAAATTTTTGATCCAACACTCCGTTATTCTAAAAAATGTAAAATAACCGATTCTGTCAAAAGCTTTTTCAAAATCGATTGAAAAAATTGTAACATGATGATTGCTTGAAGTAAGATATCAATACAACTTCTGTGTGTCTCAAATCCTGCTTTTTGCTTTGTAATTATTTTTCTGGATTTAAGGAACCAAGATAGTCTAAAAGTCACAATTTTTTCCAATTCTTTTGAGAGACAGGGCAGCAGAGAGATTGGTCGGTAGACTGATGCAACATAGGTGTTTTTATTTTTCCGAACGGGGACAATCACACCATGAATTGGGAACGTGACAGTAGAAAGAATTTTGTTATATAAATCGAGTAATCTACGTTTACTTAATTTTGACAACGCTTGGATCATTTAATATAAAATACGATTAACTTCTGGAGTGTTTTCTTTGATAAGACAACTCCTAATATCTAATATAGGTTTTCCCACATCTGTCAGTCATATGACTATTCGAGAAAATAATAGGAATTTCCTTATTTTTAACGAGATTCCGGGAGAAGAATACTCAAACCGTAGCTGGATGTTTAGTTATATTAAAACGACAGTATGTTGACTTTTTCTTTCTTTTCATATAATTTGTCTATGCTTCATGTTACAAATCGTGTTATATGATATTTTGTCCCTTTTTCTGTTATTTCCATGCCACTTTATTGTAAGCGCTTCATCGTTTACGGCTTTTGCATTGGCTACCAAATAGTTGAAAAATTTTCTTTTAATTATAGCTGGCTGGAAGAGGTTTCTTAGTTAAATAGTTAAGTAAAGCAAATTTCTGTGAAAATATGCGCAAAGCTTCAACTTTCTTCTGAAGGAAATAAGCATAATAAGCACCAAGGAGGAATGGGGTCTGTTTATTTTGTTAAAACATTTACAACGCGCAAAAGAAAGCTTTAGACACATTGTTAAGTATATTTATTATTGATCAGCGTCGAATTTTGAATACTGATCTAAGCGTGGTTAAAATGAAGATATCGTCTTGAAATTCGACAAAAACGTGGAATTCGTTGCACGGAAGTTGATAATGCAAATGAACGAAACACGGCTACAGTGCAACATAAACTAAGGGTACCTCTGTTATCCAAGGGGAAAATATAGTTTTGTAGTCTTTGCTAAAACTTTCACGTATATTTTACTGATGAAATTAAAGGGAGCGAAGATAAATTCGAATTTAACTAGCAAAGACAGTTACGAATCACATTCACAGGACTCTGTAAAAGGATTAACAGAGACGTGTAAATGTAAGATACCTAGGAGACTTTTATAATAGCCATGTGAATCTATATGAAACACCCTTTAAAATTGTATAAAAAATTAATCCGTTTCATTAGTGAATTCCTTTCAATAAATCCTTCCAAGTCGATATGTTGACCGTCAAATTTGTGACTCTAGCGCGGCCAAACTAAAAAATTTCAAATATTGGCCTACATCACGTAAATTTGTATGGAAGTACCTTTCAAACAAGCTAACCAAATTCAAATTTCGCTTCCCAGAACTATTTTTAGCAAATTTTTGAAGTTTGTTACAATAGCATAACCCGACAATGGAAAAATACTCAAATTTGAGACCCTAGCACGACCAAACTAGAAAATTTCAACTATATTCACATAGATTACGTGGATGTGTACGAAAATAGCTTTCAAACAAGCTAATCAATTTCAAAGTCTCCCAGAACTATTTTTAACAATTTTTTCAAATGAACTGATATACAGAATGACTTGTTTAAATTCATTCCAAATTTTATATTGACCAAGAAGCTATATACCTTATTGGGGCCTCTCAAGCTTCCCTCTTAACGTTGCAAACTGACAAATGAGCCATCCTTCAGTGGCCAGTATAAAAAGGAATGTCAGCATTACATAACCGTTTACATTGTTTTGTTCATGAAATTTATCGACTTTGTAGATTTGGAAAACAATTGAAAGATTTTGTAATTAAGTCAGAAAAGTAATTAACACTAAATAGTTTCGGTTTTAATTCACTCAGTAAGCAGATAGACGAAATGAACACAAAACCTACTTGGGGATAAGTTGTGTTAGTTCATTGAAGTAAACAAATTTTTGAAAACCTTAAAATGTATTTCAACTTGTGTTGCTTTTGAAACTTTGTACTATACTTTAATAGTTATTGGAATTTCGTTCACATTATGCTGCACAGAAAAGATTACTAATCATTTATTATTTCTTACCTAAAGTTGCTAATAAATGAAACGTTTATGGGCTAACTTGAAATGAATAATTTATTTATTCATTTTCCTTTAGTTCAAGTTTTAAAAACTGTATGATTTCATTCAGTACAACAAAAAAAAAAAACTTTTAAGACATTTGCGAGAAAACATGAGAAACTGAAGTTTACCTGTTAAGCTAAATATGTAAAAAGTGGTTTTATCTTCCTTATACGGCGTACTTTACTACGCGTACATCTATGTGCGATTTATACAGAAAACTATTCTGCAGCAGACTTATATATGATGTGTTTACTTTTACTTCTCTTTGAGGTTTGATTTTTTTTTTAAATAGAGGTTGAGCGGAAATCTACCACGCCTACCCAAGACTATAGAGTACCTAAATTTAGGTTTTTCCAACCTCCTTTTTCATGTAAAGTTAGCCGAATATGATTTTCTTTTTTGTTAATCTTAAAACCACTATTTTTTATATTCAGTTAGTATACATCGCTATTGAGGAACAACGGCCTCTCATTTTTTCGAATTTAACTAGAATCAAAACATTATTGTGCTTGAATAGACTTTAGTTTTATTCTTTTGTTCGCTCAGAATAATCCATTTTTCCTCTAGTGTTTTTTCATTATTCTTGTATGAAATTCAACAATTTTAGTTGGCTTTTATAAGCTGGATGAACAATCTTTCGACTTAAAAGTAATTATTTTTCATTTGTCTGACACCTCTGTCGCCAATGAAAGAAAACATAACCGGGCCACGCTTGTTGCCGCTGACTACTCATCTAAAAAAAGAAAAATTACAAAACAGCTATCCGGACTCCGAAAATTGTGAAAATTGTGGTTTTGTTCAAGGATAGGCGTTGCATTGTCGTTCTTAGTCATTACTTGAACTTAAACGTGTACAATGGGGAATAATTCGTTCTAATATAGCTTCAAAACTAATTCTAAGTAACATTATAGAGACCTCACAAGTGTTTGCAAAGAGAATTAAGAACAACTACAACGTTGTCAATGACAATCCAATGTCTGACCTTTTTAATGTTTCATCGTTAATTAATGGGCAATAAAACTTCGCATTAGTAGTTGATCGTCTTGGGTGCTTTATAAAGATGAAGAATAGTAAGTGGGTAATAAATTCTCAGCTATTGTAGCTATCATCCAAAAAGAATTTTCTTCGTCCATAAATAAAATGCAACTCGCTGTTACGCTCATTCCCTGACTGTAAACAATTTCCACATAGGTCCAGGCCCGACATAGTCTAGGCATACCAATATCGTGTTGTTGTTAAAGTAAGAAGTATGCGTAATATGTTAGGCAATATGGGTAATAAATCTTTTTCAATCTGTTTAGAGCTTGTAAGTTGATTGTTTGCAGAATATCGTGGTAGGTTCACTTACAGACTTTGTAACCACTTCACCAGATAAATCCATCCACATCCGAGCGCTTAAAAAATGTAGTATCCCTTCATGTACCATGCTGCGAAAATTTTCACCTCACGGTGAATCAGCATCCACATACTGCCACGTAAACTCTGTAGCTTCTTTATTATGAGAAAATTTCAAATGATCTATCTAGAATAAGCAATGTTGAGCATCTTCGTGGAATGGTATACTTCAGAACCATCCTTTTCTTCTACACAAAAATCATATTCATCGACAAGTTGGGACTTATATTTGTGCTCCGTTTAGACCAGTTGTCACGCACAGAGGAATGAAAAAAAAATGAAATTTAAAATAAGCTACTCAGTAAATGTCTCAATTTTTGGTAACAATATTATCTGGCCTGTGTCGGTCTATCGACCTCAGTCCTTGTTTCCCGTCCCTACGTTCTGATTACACCAGGTGTACCCCCTGCTTCTTGTTTCTATGTTTTAATCATCATATTCTAATGAACTCTTTTTTATTTATTTTAATTTATTTAATTTTTTTTTTTTTTCTAGATCTACTTAAGTTACACATTTTTACAATCACTCAGACTTAATGCCAACTGAACGGGTTGACGACTTCATACTAACTGAACGAGTTGATGACGTAATACCAACTGAACTGACGATTAATTTAAAACGCACCCTTATTGCTTACGCAGCGAGACTTCGGACTCTCTTAGTGCAGACAAAACGAATGGACAATTTTCCATCTTTTGATGCCTCTCTTGTTTTGCAAATAAGAGGTAAAAAATCGCGCGATATTTGCAAAAGAAGCCAGGATCGAAAGGGAATATGATTAGCGGTATACCGCCATCTTAAGTTTAATGACCTTAAAAATAAAACGGACAAACGGACAACGGTTTCTGAAACCTACAAAAAAAATCGGAACAAATTTGTGTTCTGAATTTTTGGTGAGCTTGTTGTATTCTGACGTTTAAGCGTAAATTTGGAAAATTTAAAAATCTCACATGCTTGTGTTCACCTGCCGTGAAAATGATGAAATTTTATGAATTTCGTGTTAATCTGATTGTAACATTAATGTCAACCAACATAAAAATACGTCAAAATAGATTTAAATTATTTTTCCTCGTTGACAATCCAAACCATATCGTCGCTAAAAGTACTTTAAGGATCATAGCATAAGTACCTATTGCGTAATTATAACGATTATTTGTCAGTACAGACCTTGGTGCTACTAATCGAAGATTTTTTTCAATTCAACGGCAAAACTGTGCTTCGTAAATAAATATATATTTTAAAAACAACTCACAATGGCACAGAACTCTTCTCAATGAATATTCTTTTTCTTTAAATTTTATTTAACAGTTTGCTCTAAGCAACAGTGTTGAGAATTCATATTAACCATATAATACTCTTAGCTGAACGTAAAATTCATATTGTAAGTCGTCGTTTTTGGTACTCTTTCTTCAATAAAATTGAGAAGCTAACGCCAACCTGTTGAGCATGTCGCAGAGAATTTTTATTATCATAACAGGCTGCAGTTAAATGCAGTTTAAATAGGCAAAAAAAAAAAAAAATTATTAAAAAATGAAGGAAAGATACTTGCAGTATATTTTTACGCAATTTTATAAAAAACAACCAAAGCTACATAAAAATTTTGTAAAATTACTAATCAATTTCATTAGGTTGCAGTCTGAAAAAGTTTTAAATCATTTGGTGGAACAGAACTACCTAATCCAACTTAAAAGTCCACTATTTAAGCAATTTCGAGCAATAACGAGCTATCTTTATTAATTGTTTCGTTTGGTAAAATTCACGTTGTATTGAACTGATTTTCTAATTTGACTATGTGTGGAAAACGAAAGAATATTGGAGACGAAGTTTCATCTTTTAGGCAAAGTTCTATGATCGCGTGATGCCATTTCAATTTAACCTAATACTTTATGCAGTCAGATGCATTTATAAGGCTTACTAACGTGGTGAAAGATTAGAGAAGACCCATAAAGAATCAAGAGAAATCTTTCAAGAAAAAAACGAGATCTATTTGAAGATATGTATTTCTACCAATACTGCTCAGGCTATTAGAAAACCATGATGAAAAAAACATCACTGCTGCTCAGATAAGGGCAAACAAATAATTGTTCTACAATGACATGAATTATGTGCATCTACATATTGAAGTTGTTTATATTATGTATAGTAAGAAATAGAAATATATTCTGTATGCACATACATTCAAAGGAATGCCTACAAACCAAGAATGACAGAATCCTTGAACTTATACCAAATTTGGAACCATGAGTTATGAGGCAGCATGGTGAGTAGCATGATTTCTATATAAACCAAATAATGTGCAAATTTTTTCCGTGCATATTCAAAATATTTGGAAGCACATCTGCTGTTTAGTTGTGGAAATGGAAAAAAGACGTTGAACGTGCAAAAACAGGGCTTACGGCGGAGATTAGAATGAAAGTTTAGAGAGCATCCTCTCCCGCAAACTCTCGTAAGGAACATGATTCATAACTTAAGAAGCGTTAGAAGTGTTTTCCGCAATGTGAAAATACATTTAACTGGTCGTACTACAAGGTAAAGTGTAGGAGCGCACTGTCTTGGACGTTAACGTTTCACACTCTGGTGTGGACAGTTAACATTTGATTAAGTGTTCCTTGGAACGTCAACATTTGATTAAGTGTTCCTTGGAAGTTCAACATTTGATTAAGTGTTCCTTGGAACGTCAACATTTGAGTAAGTGTTCCTTGGAACATGAACGTGTGATTAAGTGTTTCTTGGACAGTCAACATTAAGTGTTCCTTGGAACGTCAACATTTGATTAAGTGTTCCTTGGAACTTCAACATTTGATTAAGTGTTCCTTGGAACGTCAGCATTTGATTAAGTGTTCCTTGGACAGTCAACATGAAGTGTTCCTTGGAGCGTCAACATTTGATTAAGTGCGCCTTGGGCAGTCAAAATTTGATTAAGTGCTCCTTGGAACGTCAACATTTGATTAAGTGTTCTTTGGAATGTCAGCATTTGTAAGGAAGACATTTTGCTCTGGACCATTTCTGCTTGGAATAAGACTTACCTCTCTTTCTTGCGAAGATGATGCCCTCAGTGATTACTTCTTTTCTTATTTACTTCTGGCTTTCACTTTCTTTTACTAATTCGTTTTCGTTTTTTTTTCGTGTTTCCTAATAACCTTATCCTAGTAATCCATTCTTTAGAAGGAACCCAATACATAATTCCTTTTTCTCTCTGTTTCTCTTTAGGTATTATCTCTTTTCATCATTTCCACACACATACAATTTACACCTCATTGCAATGGGACGCTAAATCACTTACTTTCAACCTACATATAAAATTCGATCTAGTTGACTATTAGAGTTCATCTACGGACTCCTCACGTTAACATTTCCACTAACGATTCGACAGAAAAACGTCTATTCAATTTCCACCATCTATGTTGGTTCTTATCACACGAGCAACAATGATCATCTTCTCCGCCACAGTTACTTTCCCCTCGTTCGAAATCGATAGCAGCTGGTCTCGAATGAAGGCTATCCAGAGCTCACAATTATGTTCATCCTACCCCCTACATGAAGCCGTCGTTCCCATGTGATGTAATATTATGTTTGGTTTACTCTTAACCTAAGTAAAAACAAAGGAACATTTTGGTCTCCACAAGCTAGAGAAGAAGCAGCTAATTAGTTGCATTGCCCTAAGCGACGCAACGTTAGACATAACTGTTATCGTACATTGTGCAAAGATTAAGAGATAGAAAGCTTAAGTAAGAGAAAGATTCATCGTCTGTTAAACACCTTCTTTTCAATGCTTTCAGAGCCGTAAGTTCTGGTGCGTAGAAATGCGTGTAATGCGTAAGAGCTTTTGAAAAAACTTAACTACATTAATATAGCAATGTAGCAATAAAACATCATAGGAGAGAGCTACACCAGCCTTATTTCATATCCTCAAATGTTTATAAAAGCATATATAAGAATATTTCATACCACCCTGGCAAGTTCGGAGTTGCACAAACGAACTGAGATCACGATCGCCAAAACGAGCACACATGATCGTTTCGTGATATGTGAGAATACTTTCCCTTGTTTTTTTACACGGATGGTCATAGCTGGAAGTAGTGAAGCGGTAACTAAAAATGGTAGTCAAGGTTACTTGCGTATGTAAGTTTTCTTTTAGAAAAAAGGTTCAATTTCCGGGCGTATTTAAGAGAACAACCAAAAGACGGTTTCTTATTATTATTTCTCTTAAAATAAAAGCATGAAAATAGAAACTTGTTTTATAGTGTTCTCGCAAGTGTAGTAATACGTAATTTTAACCACCGGTTTAAAGTATTTTTGTTTCTTATACAAATGAATAAAGAGACCTCTTTGCCAGGCGAAATATTACAAGGAAAACTTCAGGTTGAATAAACTATACACTGTCCTCACTCCTTTCTAGGTGAATCTACTTTTCTAGTGTCCAAGAAATATATGTTTTCATAAAAACTTCGTCGTCTGAAAAGGAATTAGGAGCAAGCCGAAAAATATGCTATTCCCAGAAAAAGAGAAAGGATTCGAAAGGTTTTAATATATACTTCCAATCATTTATTTGCTCCGAAAGATCCTTTAGGAAAATTGACTTATTTGTCACTCTTCATTCTTTTTTCAGATTTGCAGAGAGATTTTTACCCAAGACCGTACATTGCAGCTTGTAATGAATGTGGGTGTAAGTATAGACATACGTAACATTTATAATCATCATTTTATCATATTACATCCAGATTTTATTGTAATTAAAACTACAACAACAACAGTAGAAATGTAAAATTAAGTTTCATAAAACTATAAGAATAAAATATATAAGAATTAAATAAAAGGAAACCGTTTCGTACACGTATGTTTATGCATATTTAAGACACAACAATGTTATCGAAACACGGCAATTCTACATTAGTTTATGTTTTATGGTTGAGTGAAATAACACTTTACATAATATATATTAAATGGATGCAAAAAACATTATATATTGCTTGGTGTATATAAAAAGAGAAAGAAAAATTGTTTTTATTTTCACAAAACAAAGAAAACGTTTTAGGGGTGTAGGTGTACAAAAATTTTCTGCTCTGTTAAGATTGCATCGGAACGTAAACGTTAACAAACCTTTGTAAAATAAGTCACAAGTGCTTACTTCTCACCCTACTTTAACAGGAAAAACTCATTAAGTACAACTTTAGGGAAAAGTGATACTATATTACTAAGCGCTAAGTGTTTTAATAAGCCATCGGAAGAAAAGCTCGTCATGTTCGTTAAACAATCCAAAATACCTGTTTAAAGTTGTCAAATTTTAGCAACTTACTTTTACTTTGCAGCATAATATATATAGACGCACATGTTTCGCGGAATTAATAAGATTCGGCATTTTTTTTTTAATGTAATTACATTTTAGGATTGCCTATTTTGACGAATTTTCTAATATGTTTGGAAATAATAACACCACAGAAAGATTTCTGACAGTGCTTCCGCTGTCGTCATAGCACGCAACTGGAGAATAGCGAAGAGATTGACAAAGTTTCCGGAAAATCTAACAAGTACAAGTGCGGTGTTTGCGACTTGTTTTTGAAAGGAATTATAAGCAGAAAATTTGCTTAAGTTAAGTCTATTCAGAATGATAGTATTCGAGCAGAGAATGGTGAATTGTAATATTGAGAAATAGATGGTGAAGCATTGTTAGAAATAAACTTTGTAAGTTGAATTAAGTATTATATTGATATCAGATTTAAAATCATAATATATATTCCATGTTATCATCTTATTTTGATTTTTTGCGGATAGAAAATAACCCAATTAAAGTTGTTGCCTATAATTACCGTAGTCATAATAAAAACGAATTCGGTGGAGATTCTAATGATGGTTCTATTTGCTTTGCATAATACGATTCTGATATTTCTCATTGTTTTACATTAAGTGAATGAAAATGACGGAAAACCTTAAGGTTAATATGTCATCGGGTGAAATATCTGCATTGTACAACTAAAAAACGGACTAAGCCCGCTGAAGCGTCAAGATACAACAGTATTTTCGTAGCCGGCAGGAATTAGCAGCCACAACTACCAAAAGCTGAAACAAGAATGAATGTGGTAGTGAAATAATGTTTTGTCTTAAAAAAAAACATGCAAAAAAATTATATTCGAGTGTGCCGAATCTTTTGTACCCACCACCTTTATCTTACAAAAATGGGGAAAAGCTAAATTGTAATAGGTGGACGTGGCAGTGATAGAAGTTCCAATGTTGCTGCCAAATTTGAAGCCAATATCTTCATTTTTGCGGTTAGGAGAATGTTTTCCACAGACATTAGATAGTTAAGCAGCCGGTCAGATGGACAGACGTATCGACAGATACGTCTAGGTGGATTTCGATTTCCATTCTGATCAAGAATATGTACACTTTACGAGGCTTCTGAAGAATTCTTCTTAATATTACAAACATTTTCACGAAGAATTTAATTCCAATATTCTGTTATGTCGAATAGGAGCGATCAATCCTTAGCGTTTTTGCATAGAGGCTACGGGATAGCTAGTGCAAAATTTGTGGAAATTTTTATAGATCTATCTGCCATGGTTTATGAGTACGATATATATATGTTTGCGGCCAGACGAATGTTTACCACAGACATTACACAGACGGACAGACGGACAGACGGACATGCTTAAGTCGATTCTAAATTTGATGCTGATCAAGAATATATATACTTTCCCTTTGATAGTTACAGAGCAAGTGACAAAATGAAATATACCCTTCAACTTCGGTGTTGGGTATAAAAAATTTTCTGAATTCGAGGAAGATTATAATATTTATTTTTTAAATAAATACGTGCCACTAACAGCTGATTCAAATGTTTCTTGCATTCATTATACATGTTTATAACTCGGAGAGGAAAACTCAATGAATATTTTTTCTGTATTTTCTTAAGAACTGTTTCATTTCCGGTCAAAATATAAAATTTAGTATGCAAAAGAAACTTCGTTTTTATTATTATCCACGAGATCACATTGATAGCAAACAACAGAAAATTTTACATGGCATAATAATTTAAACCTCATTATCTCCAATTAGTAGAAAACGTACCTAATGAGTTTTCCTGTCAATCGATGTTTTGCAAGTTGAGTTTACTCAGAAGTGTTTTTGGTCAAAATCACTTGAAACGATATATGATTTTGAAAATATCAAATATCAAATGCAGGAAAACTAATGAAACAAACCAGTCATACAATCGATAGAAGTTCAGCCAGTAGCATTAGAAAACAATAACTGCAACAATAACTGCAAAAACCGTAAACTTCTTCATAATCATTAGTTTGTAACTATGGTAACTAAAAGAAGAAGCAAATTTCTTGTAACCATCAAACTCTTGGTAACTATTTGATTGTATTGCTAACTCTAAACTTTTCGTACAGTTTTCTTCTCGTTTTTCTTAAATACATCAATATTTCAGGAAAAAAGCAATTAGTTATGAACCCACTGATCTCAGTTTTTTTTACGTAAGCCTGACAAAGCGTAACAAACTATTCAGTCCCGAGTCTGGTAATCTAAGCAACGTGTTAAATTTATGGCTGATATTTCTCCAGACAGATGGACGTGGTTACGTCGAGCCCATTTCCTACTGTGATAAGGGAAGAGAAACAAATATGAAAGGTTCTTTAATGCGTACTTCAAGTTTTTGTACATTTTGAATAGAAATTTGCTTTCAAGTCGCGAATCGCTAAACGATAAGAAGATTGGAAATCCGTTGATATATTTACATAAGTCAACATTCTCAGTAGTCTTTAACTTAACAACAAGGTTTAGGCGCTCATAGATGTAATTACAAAATGTACTTTATGAGCGCGTTGTCTTTAATAGATGTTGAAAATGACTATCAACAATGATAGTACAATGAAACGACAAACTAAGCTAAAGACTTCGAACGAGGGGAAAATCGTGCATAGGTGTATAATAAAATAAAATATTATGTGACAGAACTTCCCTTTCGAGCTGCAACAATGTATCATTGGCCACCTTTGCAAAATGTTACTGAACAGACATTTTCAGTCAATTCGTGTGGTAGCCATTTTCCACCCTAGCAGATGTTAGTAGATCGCGATGGCGATCCTACTTTTGTTTGTTTTGCATTGAAGATTGATTGGATCAGTATAAAGCAGCGGATTGAGATTATGATGATTTCGAAAGATTATGGAACGCAAGCAACAGCCTGCAAAATCTTTGGAGGGATATTATGCGGAGATCCATGATTTAACTCTTAGGCTGATAAGAAGAATGCTCGAACAAGAACTAGTAAAAATAGTTAGTTAGTTAGTTAAATAGCAGTTGGAGCTTACTTTGCTAGGCAAAGGTACAAACAATCGTTTGCGCTTAGATGCATGCAAAGAAAATTAGAGCACTGTTCAGGATGCTTATTCGTTGCCACATATTAATGGGACGCGTTATATTTCGGGAATTGATTTGAAAGATGTTTTTTGGCAGATACCTTTGGAAAATAGTTCACGCGAGAAGACAGCCTTTACAATTCCTGGAAGATCTTATTATTAATATTTAGTAATGCCTTGTGATTAGTGTAATGCAAGCTATAAGCGATCGTCTACGGGAAAATGTGTTCGTCTACTTGGATTTACTAATCTACTCATCTTATTTTGAAGATCACTTGATTCACTCAGCAATGGTGGCACATTTTTTACAGAAAGCTGACCTAACTATAAACGTGAGTAAGGGCCGATATTGTTTTAAAGAAGGGAAGTATCTTCGGTTTATAGTAGGAGATGGTTGCCTGAAGACAGATTCTGATAAAGTAGAAGTTATGATCAGTTTTAGCATGCCGAAATAACTCAGATGATTCCTGGGCATGACCGGTTGGTATCGTCGTTTTATTCATAGCTACGAAACCGTCGCAGCACCGCTTCCCGAATGCCTTAAGAAATACAAGATCAAAAAGTTTTCATTAACTGATGAAGTATTGCTTGCTTTCGATCAGCCTAAGTAGAGTTTTGTCACAACACCTGTGTTAGTTATGCCTAATTTCAAGGAGAAGCTTACAATGCGATGCAAATAGAGATGGCGTGGGAGGAGTATTATTTCAGGAGGACGCAGAGAAATTGCACCGTCACTGAATTGGAATACTTTGCAGCAAAGTTAAGCGTCGAGAAATTTGGGTCATATATTACCGTTTACAATTATTACTTATCACTCTAGCTTAAAGACGCTTATGTCAACTAAAGACTTATCAGGTTGATTAGAGAGATGGAGCTTAAAATTGCAAGCCTTCGATTCCAATATGCAACACCTTAGCGATAGACAAAACTTTGTTCCAGACGCGCTTTCACACATGCATATTGATGAAATTTTAGCAGCTAATGATCGCAGTATGGATGTTAATTTAGAACCGCTTTGTTTTTTCTCTGAAGAGTGTACTCAGCTTAAGCAGACAATTGAACAGAGATAACTTGCCAGGTCTTCGCATTTCTGATGGTTTTGTAAATAGGAAGGCCGATCTCAGTACGGGAGAAGGAGCATTATATGATAATACTTGGAAGCTATGGATATCATCTGAGCTTAGACATGCATTAGACATGCAGCTCATTGTTCACCGTCAACAGTACATGGATGTATTCATAAAACCTTATTAAGATTAAAGGGGAAGTACTATTGGCCCGGTATGGCAACCGATGTACGAGACGAAGTTAGCAGTTGTGATCTTTGCAAATGTAGCAAAACTGGTAGAACGCAAAGACCTCTAATGGGAAAACAACAAGTCAGCGGAAGACCTTTCCAACGATTATATGTGGATTTCATAGGCCCATATCCTAAAACTAGAGACGGCAATACTTTTATATTTGTGCGCCTAGATCATTTTGCAAAATTTGTGATTTTCACACCGATGGATAAAGCCAGAGTTGCAGGAGCTATCAAATGTCTAGAACAAGAAGTCGTTCATATTTACCAGAGATGGTACATTCCGAAAATGGGAGACAATTTATTTCAGCCACGTTCCGTGACTTTTTAGAGAAATATGGAATCAAAACCACCTATTATGCGCCACAAGCTAACACTGCCAAGCGAGTTAACGGATCCATTTTGTAGATGATACGTATATATATATCAGCGAAGACCAGAAGACTTGGGATGTCTACCTTAGCGACAATGCTTTTGCTTTACGGAGTTCAGTACATAGTTTAATCGATATGACTCCATATTATGTTCTGTTTGGTTTAAATATGATTCAAACTAAATGATGTTAGAAATGACGATTTCTCTGTTGAAGCAATGCCAGATCGGATGCAGATTGTGAGGAATGCAATTAGTAGACAACTTACTGAAGCTTACGAGAGGGACCAACGGACTTACAACACTCGTGGGAGAAATGTCCCTTTTAAAGTTGGACAGATAATCTTTAGGAAGAATTTCAAACTCAGCAACATGGCAGAAGGATATATTGCAAAACTAGCGTCTTCAAATGTGAAGTGTATGATTACTAAATTATGAGCTCAGTACCTTGGCCGGTAATAAACTAGGTATTTATCATGCCGAAGATATTTTTGTCTCTCGGTAGGTAACTCAGTTAGTAGAGCATCGGACTCTTGATTTCAGCGCATGGGTCGAAACCAAACGTTTAACGCAAAACATAGACATGTTAAGCCGTAGGTTTATTTCTTTTTGTCCATTTGTCCGCCTACGGGTTTCGCGTACACATTCCATATCACCAAGCGATTTCAATGGGTCCAAGCTGTAATGTCCGTGTAAATTTTGATTATTTTTTTTGTAGGGTACAAAACTTTTGTCCATTTGTCCGTTTTTTTTTAATGTTATAAAAACCTAAGAAAGTGCTATACTCCTATTCACATTCCCTTTTCATCCTTCCTTATTCTGCAAATATCGCGTGAGTCTGCACCTGCTATTAGCACAAGAAGAGAAGCATGAAAAGAGAGCAAATTGTCTATTCGTTTTGCCCGAAGAAAAAGAAAATCCGAAGTCAGTCTGTTTAGAATAATAAGGGTTGGTTTCTTTTGAAAATGAAAGCAAGAGGATAGTAAGTCAAGTGCTGGCGGTTGTGCAATAAGCCACAAATGGCCTTTTGCAAGTTAAAATTTCTTTGTGACACATATTCACATGTCCTTGTTTCTTTTTCTGGGTACTAAAGAAGTGTGTAAAAACGATATGACATAAAAATGTAAAAATGTGTTAAAACAATTAACTATAAAATGTAGAGATGTGACAAAAAGGAAAATGTGCTACATTTAGTAAACAAAAAAAGGGTGAGTATTAGCAACAAAAAGAAGCTGCAACTATTAAAAAAGCTTTGAATAATTCTGAAAAAATAAACAATTTTCAAAACATTTTGTTCAATGCAAACAACAATAACAACAAATATAAGCTTAAAAATAACAACATCATCATGGTAAACGACATTCTCATCATGATCACTTTTAAATACAACATCATCTTAATCATCGTCAATTAAGTAGAATAATATTTATTTATACGTGTATGTGCATCTCATCATTATTATCATCACTGGTATGATTGCTACTACAACAAAATGTATGTCGAATTAAATTTCAAAGGAAAGGAAAAGTTAAGGGTAAGGTAGGGGCATGTGAGAACAACAGCGATGTAAGTGACGGAAGGGACAGTGACTAACGGACTAACACAGGCAAATCATAACGGACGGACAATTAGCTTCAAAGTATGCGAGATTAGGTTCAATTTTTTTTATTAGCCTATTTTTAAATTAAGTTTTTTTTGATAACGTCAGCTGAGCTAAGCCGAGAAAAACTCAAAAGACCAACTCCGCCATAAAACGTTACATGCTATCAGTTATAATGTCTTGGATATCTACTGTAAAAAACCTACTATATCTGGGACCATAACTATTTAAGGCCCATCAAGCACATGTCTAAAAATCGTGTAAAGTTAATGGAACGCTTACAAGTAATATAAATGAGTTGCATAAAGTTTGCTGAGCGTTTAAAAAAAATGAATTTGTTACAAATTAAAATCTGACGTCTGACGTTTCCGTTATGTTGATTAAAATCTTCTCTACTAGTTTTAATACCCGTCTGGCCAAAGATGGCATAACCTTAAAAATAATAGTGACTTTATGGAGTACTATTTATTATGTACTATTGGAAGACTAATAGAAGCAAAAGGTAAAACTAGAAAGGATATGTGTACTTCTCTGACGGTCAATGGCGAATGGCTCGCAACATAAGCCAAAATGTTAACTTTTATTTTAGTTACCTAGATGCAGGTAGACACAATATCATGGCAACTACTGGGACTCTTCATTTGGTTCAGTCATAAGCTTATATTTGTATTTGCTTGAAATTTTTTTTCAATGGTAACAGAATAGAATTAGTAAATACTTCATACTTATATATATACCTATTTCATATCTGCAGATCAGAGTTCTTCTTTATATATTCTTGCAAGATCTCACAAATCTAAAATTTATAGCCTTCGCTCAGATCTTAACAGTTGCCCTTAAAACTCCGATTTATAGTACAAGTGCAATCCAAATATTTCGGAACGTCTTTCAATTGTGATAATCATATTGGTGCCACCATTGCTTGCTAATCGGGTTTTCATGATTTGCTTAAAGATCCAATATATTTTCACCAGGAATTTAAACACTACATCTATCCAGAAGTTTTTGTAGCTCAACATTCTTCACACCATTCATAGCTATGGATTTTATATACTTTCTCTTTTGTTAATGTGATACAATACGCTGTAACGTGAAAAGGAAAGCGTTAACTACAGAACAAGTCAATATCATTTAAACGGCGAATAAATTGTGCGAAAAACGCTCCGCAAGCAAGGGAATAGTAAAAAAAGTTAGTCACTCCTAAGTAGCTTGCTTGAAAAAGACAATTTCGCTGAAAGCTTTTATTTATTGCAAATATGTTCAAAGTATTAAGATTTAAACATAAAACCGTAGCTTAGTGCTTTTAGTTCTTTCGTGGTGAATATTGAAGAATTTCATTTTGAAGAAAGTTTTTTGTAGCATTTATTAAATTCAAAATACTTCAAAGACTCAGCATTACATTTACTTTTATACCCACCGCCAAAGGTGAGGCGTATATTCATTTTGTCATTTTGGTTGTAATGCCTACAAGGAAATTGCAGAGACCCCATCAGCATTAAATTAAGAATTGATTTAAACATGTCCGTCTGTCCATCTATCCGTCTGTGTAATGCGTGTAGTAAATATTTTCTTGTCTGTAAAAATCCAGATACTGGCTTCAAATTTGACAGAAATCTATTAATATTTAGGTGTTTTCCTTCTTTTAAGATAAAGGCGAATGTAATTTCTTACTTTTTTGCATTTGCTAAAGTTCTTTTTCCGAATGCCTTTAAATAAATCAAGCAGATGTCAATGAGAATTAAATTCTCCTTAATAATAAATTTTATGAAGATCACTAAATATATATAATGCAGAATAAAAGATAGTAACAATGAAGAATACTAAATTTGAAAACAAAAAATGAAATCTAACACTGAAATAACGAGTTTAACTTTAAATTTCGGCGTACATTTACAACTAATGAAAATGTTTATCGATTTTAAACTTATTCGCTCTTATTGCCCACGTTGTTAAGATTTTATTTATCTTTTGTTTGGTTTATATTCTCGACAAGAAATTGCAACCTTACTAAACGGCCAAATAAATTTTTATAACAATATTATCGTAAAGTATTTATGATCTTTATGGCACTTACCACACAAAAGAAATACGTGTTTATAAATACATTACACTTTATTAATCCATATATTTATAAAGTTCTTCTTAGACTATGTTAAACAGATGCAAGGAAATATTAAGAGCAAGAAAAGCGTTGTATTGTGAAAATTTCCAACTTTCAGAGAAATCTTAAAGGCAAGCAGAAGAACTTGTAACCAAATATAGCGAACTTCAGGTACTCTCTTAATCATTTTACAAAGGAAAATTACAAGTTTTAATGTGTTTAATGTTAATCAATAGGAAAAACACAAATACATTAATAAAGTAATAAGGAAATTGATAAGCAAGATCGCTTAGAGTAGAACTAAACTAGAGTGAAAAGTATTCTTTAAACGTATGCGTAAATTTAACTACATCGAATACTACTGAAAATAAGAAAACAGACAAAACGCAATGCGATAAAATTGAATTGATTTGAATAAAATGGAATTAAAACAAGTTGGTTAGCGTTTTAAAGAAAATTCCGATAGATTGGTACTCAATTCAAATTAAGTAATTGCTAGAATTAAACGAATTTGAATAAAATTAATTAGGTTAACGATTAATTTAAAATATTTCAAAAGATTGAACAAATTGAACAAACGTTCAAAGTTTATAAATCAAAGAAGCAAGTCGTACTTTAATTACTTTCAAAACCAAAACACCTGCAGATCGTAAATTTTCGCTTAGAAATGCTAACAAATAATAAGATCAAGTTTTATTCATATCAAAATCTATTCATATTACGCGGCCAATTATATGAAAAATTTTGTGGATCGAATAATAGAATAGTGTGAGAGAAGTAAAAGATATTTATTGTTTTCAAAAATAGGCCCATGAAAACGAAGGCATATTGAAGTTAGTGTAGATTATAAAGGAAGCATTTTTCCCATATGTCCCATGTGGAGAGAAAATAAAAGTATGTGCTGCAAATCCTCCATAAACAGAAACAACAATTTAAAGTCATTGAAAAAGGAACATCACGGAACTTAAACCCATAAAAATACCATAAATAACTCGGTCGTTTATGAAATTTTAAAACTTACTTCTTTTTTAACGGCTTTCAACATATAAAAAACTTTCAAACTTCTTTTAGTTTTAAATTTCATGCAGTTTAATGTACGAAACTTTGTAAGATTTCCTTTTGCATACTTAATTAGAGGAAGTATTCTTCACTGCAAACAAACTTCTATTGTATTAATTCACTATAAGGGAATTGTTATTCTATAAAGTATTTAGAAACAAAATGAAAGAGAGAGAGAGAGACAAAAAGCAATTAGTTTAAGTAGTTTTTGATTCCATATCTGTCAGGGCTTCAGTGCTAACATGAAGAAGTAAAGTCAAAAACTTCTACAAAAACAAAAGAAAAAAAGTCAACTCGTATAACTTGATATAAACAAGTAACAAATTTAAAAGTTAATGTATTATGTGCAATGAAGGACTTCAATACAATTCCAATTACTTTTCTAATACCGTGATCACTGCCATCTGTACAATTATCTCAGTGTTTGATGAATTGCTTTATTTTTACCGAACAAACAATAAAAAGATGTCTCGGATGCTAGATTAAATAGAATTCCCTCTTAAGCCTACCAGTTACTGTTTTAAGAAGAAAGTTGAGTGTTGCCGCTAGCATTAATGTCATGGATAATTTGTTTCACTTTACTATCTCATCCGTATGAGATGTTTGACATTGTGGTGACCAGAGCTAGGCTTTTTTATCTTTGCACCGGCCAGTCTAGTTGGCACTCTAAGAAGAAAAATAAATTTAAAAGTAAACCCTATCCTAATCTCGATATTTATGTAACCTAATTGTCTGTCCGCTATGTCCTGCCTGTGTCAGTTTGTCGGTCTCAGTACTTAATTTACGTCTCTACATGCCGTTTACCCCATGTGTCCCACCATTGTCTTTCCACGCTTCTTTTTTATTGCTTTATTCACACATGTTAGTTAAAATAAAATAAAAATCATTATTACTTTTTTTGCTCAATAATTTTATTTATTATAAAAATGTTTTTCTTATATGTATATACCCAAGAATGAAAATACATAATATATATAGTTACGAAAAATACATAGTATATATAGTCACAAACTAGTGAAACAACTACAACAATTTGAGGAAGAGGAAATTCCTTTGAATGTGATACCTACCGCGGTCATAAAAAGACATATTTGCAGCTGACAATAAAAGCAAACATTGACAAATTATTCCGCGAAATCTGACATGAATGGGATTAGTGAAACTACGTGTTCGCAGGTATCGCAAAAAGAGACGCCGAATTTGTTATTTTCGTAGGGTTTATTTTGCTTAAAACAAACAGTCGATAAATAATATTCGAGAAGTAACTAAGTGTTGAAAAAAATAATTACTTTGTAATAAATTTTAAAGATAATTGTGTTGTAAATATTACTTCGTAAATAAAGGAGATTGTAAATAACGAAAATCTAAGCTTTTCGTGATCTAGAGATAAGAATCGTGTCATAAAAGGAAACGTACAAAAAGCATTTTCGTAACAATACAATTCTAAAATAAAAACTTATCTCTAAATGACGATGTCTCTGCTTCTGCAGATGTGGTGGTTGTTGTGAATATTATTGTTGTTGCTGTTATTGATATAAATGTTGGCTATAGTGTATTCCTAATTCAGATTATTTTACATTATTTTTAATTTCTCATTAGTTTACTTGTTTTGTAAACACTGTGTGAGCCCAAGTGTTTCGCTTAACATAAGCGTTGTTTTGACTAAAATCAGCATTTATATCAAAGCAAACTAGGTTTTTAAAATATGGTTTTTACTAATTATTGTTCACGTTTAATAACAAATTGAATCATGCTCATAAGTATGTAATTTTTCTTTTTAATGCCTTTAATTTTATTTTTTTTGCCAAAACATCTTATGCCGTTCTAGTGTTTCTAGTTCATTTTCCCTTCTGAATATCTCAGTGTTTGAACAATATTTAATACAACATTTTGATTCAATACACAATCCTCCTTTTTTTCAATTTTTTTTACAGCCTCGTTTATTTAAAAAGCACGGAATACATTTACCAACAAAGTATTTTTCTTCGTTACAAATACGCCGCCTCAAAACTTTCTATTATCAATAACTCCTTCAAACTGAAATGCTTTTTAATAAAAACAGAAAGACTTCGGACTCTCTCTCACTGCGAACAAAACGAACGGACAGCTTTCTCTTTTTTCATGCCTCTCTTCTCTTGCAAATAGAAGGTAGAAAATCACGCAATATTTGCAAAAAAATACAGGATCAAACGGGAATATATGATTAGCGGTGTACCGCTATCTTAGGTTTAATGACATTAAAAGAAAAACGGACAAACGGACAACTGTTTTTGTAACGTGAAAAATAGGAATATACGCAAACGTTACAACATCTATATTAAAGCTAGACTTATTATCAGTTTTCGTTAGGAAAGGTTTGAAATGTTTATTCTGATTTTTATCAAAATTTTACAAATACTCACGTTGCATTTGTTTTACATGCACATCTCGACAGAGGTATGTTTAAAGATCACAGTAACATTCCCAACATATTAACACAAGTATGTGCAAAGATAACACTGACACATCCAAGATCTTAACAAAGGCATATTTAAAGAGAACAGTCCCACTTTGAAGATACTGATAGAGGCATGTTTAAGGATACCAGCCACACATTCAAGAGAAAATAGTGCGCTTCCGCAATTGGCTACGTACACGTATAAATGCAAAACCCAAAATAAATTTTAAACAAATATTCAATAAATACTTATTTCTGCACATCTTCTAATAATCTTGTGCGACCATTATACTTCCTATTTGGATCCAGGAGTGCAGTCTGTCTTGTATCTAATCCCATCGCTTTTAGCCAGTATTCAAATATAATTTTATTCTAAATTAATTTAAGTCTTCTATACTCCGTTCGTGTTAGATAACTTAGTCAAAGTAAAACAATAGTCGGCCCCTCAAGACCATCACAATGTCGGATGTCTACGGACAAATTTTCTAAGCATGACATATATTCTCACAATTCCCTATTTTAATTTACTCGTCTGCTGGCGTTGCCAACTCCTTCCAATCTTCGCCAGAGTTACCCGCTATTTGTAACACTTAACTTACGCTTTCGTTTACCGCTTATGGAAGTAAGAAATATAGTATTCTATAAATTTATGAACTTAGGGAGGGACAGTGTGGACCAAAATGAGGGCACAACCTTGGTCCATACAGTCTTTTAGTGTTTAGTGATATGGGACGGATATAAGTCAATTATAAAAATTCGTAATACATTCGCTGTTCGAAATAATTATAACGGTCGTAAGTGGGATTTATTAAATAGAAAACATTAAAGAACGCTTGAAACGGCAGTACTTTCCATATTTTCTCTGTTCACTGTTATTCCAGTGCTTGGAATTATTTGCAGAGTTATTGTTTTGCTTGTGAACATTGCCTGTTTACGTGTATGTATGTGGATGCACGACCTTAACCGGCAGCAAATTCTCAATCAATACGAAGTAACCCAACCGCTAACCGAACTTTTTTGTGGTATTTTATTTAGTAGCCCTTCAGTTATTTATTCAGTCACTTAAAAAAGGAAGAGGCACAGTCGTAATGTGACCATCTAAAGATTTTACACAGAAACCGCTGCAATAACTATACCAACAACAAACAAGTCATATAATAATTATAATTATTCAACAGAGTTGCTTTCAATTTTCCTTTGTCACGCCATACCCTACGCTTCGGAATTTTCATTACATTATTACTACGCCACACGGTAAATCAATAGCGGTGTAGCCATTACCCACATACGCTAATATTGCTCGACCATCGTTTATGATGTTGCTACTATTAACACAATATCTAACAATGAAAGCATAGCACCGCTCCAAACCGAGCAGCCGAAACAACATGGATGTGGTTTCGTTAATGTCAAATTGTTGTTGTTATTGTTATGGTTTCATAAAAGTATCCTGAAGACATAAACGAGCACGTTTGCTGTTGAATGTCTTGATGTCCTAAGTTAATTAAATTCCCCACAACCAAATAATAAATACAATCAGCGACAGGATCTAACCAATATCCAAAGCGGAATCTGGAAGGTTTGCATTCTTATGATCTCAAAATAATTTCGTCCCTATGCTTTAAATGAAAGCCCTGAGTAGGTTAAATGTTTGGGACATTAAAAAACCTTTCTCGTTAATGAACCCTTATTTTGAAGAGAAACTTACTCGAATTGTCAATCCTGGTCATAAATATTTGAGTTTAGTTTTTCTAATGAAAAGATTTAAATTATAAAAAATATTTGTGACAAACGAATTTCGTTAATGTTCTATCATTATAGGAATACATTAACTAGGAAATTCGACCGAGGAAAACGCGGTGCCGATATCATACGTTATAGATGAAAACTAACCGATTTCCTTACTAATCGATTTTCTTACTAAAACTTTGATGATCTCACTGTTATGACTATAATTAAAGGAGATTCATGCGAATTTTATTTATATTTAGCTCAGACATTAGATATTAAATATTTGTCTTAAAAACTTTCAACATTAAACATCAAATTTTTCAATCTTAAAAAAACTTTGTCTCTACGTACATCAAATTTCTTGATTCGCATCACAAAATGGAAAAAGAAAAATCTCTCTAACAGCCGTACTGTTTGTTATCTGACATATAGTACGACATTTTGATATTCTTTGCGATTTTATTAAAGTCCTAGTCAGAAGACAAGTTTAAAAGTTTTTTTTTTCAACTAAATTTTATTGTCATGTTGCAGATATATTAAGTATGTTTACACACATAAATATTTGCTTATATTACTTAAGTAAAGTCTTGTAGTAAAAAATAAAAAAAAACCGAAAAATATTTTCTTTTGACAAGAAAATGATTGCATACACTCTTCTCAAAAGAATGACTTTGGAATTGCAAATAAGCAAATACATAAGCTAAGTGCTACTCACACATACGCATTTAAAAAGAAGAAGTTAACATTATTGCATCCGCTGGCATTCTTCCTTAACATCATTCATATGTATGGCGTATAAAATTTTGTAAAAGAAACATGTAACCAACAAAATTTACGTTAAGGAGTTTGTCAGTCACACGGCAATTCTAGAAATTCAGAGAGCGAAAGAAAAAGTTTAAAAAAATGTTTTTTTTTATATCCACCTATAGGTGGGGACATCTTAGACTTAAAGGATATTGAAAATATTATATGTACCTGTAAACAGAGAAGATGCTACAAATATATATAGAATTGCTACTAACATGAAGAGAAAAATTTAATGTTTCACAGTCTGCGGAAGTATCGATTATGATCACAAGACATTTTCTGAAAAATGTACGACTTTAGGTATTAAAATTAGCTAAATCGGTCCAAAGGCACACAAAAATCTCAATACACAAATCATAAAACTTTCCCTTTATCAATCATCTGACGTAATTTCATAGCAAACCAAATATTTTAAAAGAAACTATCATCGTAGCTAAATCATTTTACCAAAGATCTGCAGCCACCGTTATGTTCGCTATTCTTCTTTCTTTTTTAAGATATAATCATCATCTCTTAAGGAAAAGCCTCGTCCTCTCTTAGATTAACTCTATTGTGACTTTCAAGTAGAATTTGAACATTTTTTAACTTCAATCGGATTTTTCGAATAGATGCGTGTTTTTTACCCCTTTCATCAATAGTGCTTAAAGCTGAGCACTTTACCAAGATCTCAAATGTTTTAGGCTATAAAAGTTTTTGAATGTGATGAAAAATAGTAATTAATTTTTTTTGCTAATTAAATCATAGCACGTAGTTGCAGAACCATAAAGGATAGTTAAGATGTAGTTAAGATGTAGTAAAGTGTCAAACAAATCACCTAAGTAATAATAAACCTTGTTTTGGTAAATTAAAAACTGTGAACAACGGCATTCTATCTATATTGCGATCTATATAAAGTCGCTTTTTATAAAGTATTTAGAAAGTCCAGTCTATATAAAGAACCTATTCTTTATTTTTTAACAAAAGGAAGTTTTATGCAAGTTTTCGTTGCTTTTAGAAATTTGCTACAGACTAGGGAGATGCACGTGAACAAAGAAGTTGTTTACAGTTACAGTAACCCATCAGTGAAATACCAATAAGGCATCGCCGAGAAGTCTTTATTTGCCACAAATCTCAACATCTTCGTTGTCAGGAAAAATACTTTTGTTTTGCGATATATGACTTAGTATTGTTGAGAGACATGCGGTCTATAAGAAAGTGCGAGATTAATTGGACGGTTTGTGGATCATTTTGAAAAAGCATATGCTCGGAAAAAAGTTACCGCAGGTAGCAATTTAGACTTTTGTCACTTGCTTTTATAAGATTTAATAATTAAGTGCCGTTTTCGGAAGCTTTGTAATCAATCCATAGTTTAGTTAGTGCGAAGAAAGGCCATAGACTATAGCGGGCAAGAGGTATAAGTCTTCTCGATGCTGAGTCCTAAACCAATAACACAGATGCTAAAATAAAATTCTATAAAAAAATTTACGAAGTTTGGTGAAATCTTGACTGACTTGCGTCTTTCTATCATGTCAGCCTTTTTGACATTTGTTGCTTGCAAAGCATCGTGCAATATCCCATAGTGCTTTCTCGGTGATGGGTACCTTTACCGGAAATCTGTACATCCTTTTTATTTGATCAAAAGTATTTTCTGAGAATAGAAAATTGTTTTAGAACTAAAATTTATAAACAACTCACTGGAAAAAATATCTCTCAGTGATCCATTTAGATAGATTGATATATTGCTGAAGGAATTAGAATAACATCCTTTTAAATGTGAAATTAAAATTAGATATAAAAAGTTTAGCTAATAAAAATTTCAAACTCTTTCGTGCTTTGAACAATAGAATATTTTAACAAATTTTCTAAACGAAGTTGTTATAGGGGGCAAAAAAAATTGAAAAAGGAAAATTTTAAAATTTTATGAATTTTTTATAAAGCTTTTGAGGGAATTGAAAGTGAGTCGTTGAAAACAGACAGATGGGAAGAAGAGGACAAGTAGAGAGGAAGAAAGATAGAGAGAGAGAGAGAGACAAAGAGACAAATAAATTCTACAAAAAAAAACGTTTTTTATCTTGGGTAAACAATTATTTAAACTTTTCTTTCTTTTTACCGGAGTTTTTGTGTGTTTCCACTGATAGTAGTTTTACAGTATAGTGTTCGTTCTAGATAAGATTTATGTAACTGCTACCAAGGGTGTATGTTTCAATTTGCAAGTCAGCAGTTACAGAAGAGCGATGCAAGAACAATGGCAGACCATGGACAAGTTTTAACCCCAGGTTACCAGAAAATTTATGCACTTCCGGATATGTTTTATGTACTTTAGGGGATCTACTATTAATAAATATCAATACTAATATTGGGCCCTCAATAAGCAAACGAGAAAGTAAGTATGACTTCATATTACGGATGGAATAGATCGCCTGAAGACATTTGCGGTTAAAAAATGTAACCATCTAAATGAAATTAAATGAACATAAATGGCAAAAATTTATCAATAATTATCGATAAATTTGACTGAATTGCCTAACTATGTAACAATAAACCCGTTATATACATATATATTAACCTGAGAAATCAAGCGTAAAAGTCCATCTATAATGTTAAAAGAATTGGTTGGAAAGTTTTAGCAGCTTTTTTAGCGACAGCAAAGCAACTGTAAACAAACTTCCGTTTAGGTTGTTGGAAAATCAAATTTGTTAAAATTATAAAACGATTAGCATATCGCGCCCATATTTTCAATTACCCACTCATATTTAAATTGCAGACATTATTAAGACTATGTTCGATCATAAAAACTGATGTCGTCATTATTATTAGAAGATTCTTCTTCTCTTTGGGTCTGAACTAAACTAAACTAACTGTTAGTTAATGCCAAAGCTATTTCACGTCATTCAGTTGTGCTCTAACTGTTACTTGCAGTTTACCATAAGAATTCTTCTAATTAATTAATTAACAGAGAAAATAAGAAATAGCAAATGGCAACGACTACTGATTGATAAGTTAACACAAGAAAATTTGTGAGATAACATCTATAACAACTAGACTAACAGTTAATCATAATAATTTAACTAACAATGAGTAAAATATATATTGTATGGCTATACGCAGATGGACGTATTTAAACTCCTTGGCTGTTACTACGCATTAGTTTAATTTTAAGCTTGGACGCACAGTCATTCCGCTATTCGTATTCAAGCACTCAACTGCAAGAGTTTAAAAACTTTAACGTGTACTATATGTATATATGGGTGTTCGTACGTATCTTTGTGTAGCTAGATCTTTGTTTAACTGCATATTTGTATGTTCGAATAAAAACATTTTCTATTGTATACAAGTAAGCGTACAAGTGAATCGTGTTATGTGGGTCCATTTGCATCTGTTTATTTATTTCCTGTCGTCATCCAGACAACTTCGTTCTACGTTTTACTTTCCGGTTTGTGTTTTAACTCAGTTATGGCATTAATTCAACATTTGGTCAGAAACAGAAACAACAATAAAATAATCCAACATAAAAATTTCCTTAAATATTGTCAGGACCAAAGGTCGTCCTGTATTTTGATCTCACATTTCCTTCGTTCGAATGGAGGATACAAGACAAATTTATGCATAAGCTAACGTTGGATTAGAATTTAGTTAGATGCAAGCAGACGGATTTTGAGAAATCTCCGCCGAAAACATTTGGTTTCCGATTGAGATTCCTTCGCTTTCCATTGCCAATTGTTGAGGGATTCTATTCAAGTGAAATGATTTTTCAAATTAAAATTCATTTAGGAGATGAAGACCAACAAAAGTCTTGTATAAGTACACTCGTGAACAAAGTCTGAGTGAATCAAGAAAAAGAACAGTCGACCCATGATGAAAAAATCTAAGTGAAGACAACTGTAATGTATGCATACCATAACGTGCATACATAATAATGTACGCACAGGGTAGTGTGCAAAACAAAAGAAAATAAGAATAAAACAAAATTAAAGAAACGGCACACTCCCGAAAATGCTGAATATGCATACTATATCAAATTGCAGCGGCGCCCTAATAAAATTCCTACAATTAAAATTAAGTAAAGTAAGCGTTTGTAAAATACTAGATGACCGAAAAACGTCACAAATTTTGTATATAAGCTGTAGAAATCTGTAAAATAAAGCAATTGATTTTCAAGACGTATCGCTGAGTTTACCTTGGCGCACAATACCACTTTGATCTTCAATTCAAATTTTTTATAGTGACGCTCTACGCTGAGTATATCTTGGTGCTATAGAGTGATAGACTTGGCGGGAATAGCCGAGCAGGTTAGGCAATTATTTTACTCTGGCTAAAACATTCACACTCTATAGAGACGTGGGATTAATACCCGTCTGAATACTTCAAATAAATCATAGCAGTTAAATTCATTTTATGATTAAACTTCCTTACACAACCCTAAGATCAGTAAAACTTAAGTCCCGATTAAAAATTATTGACTTTGGAAAAAACGTATAAATGAAAACCTTAACCTAACCTTTCTAAGCGACGCGTTTTAGTTAAATAGTCTCCGAATTATATTAATTCAAGATTGTGACGACCTCGGTCGGTTTCAATTGATTTTGTTAATATTTTACAACACTTTGACCCTCGCTTAAATGTTGTTAAACTAAATACTTTCTTTTTTGATATTTATTAAAATAAAAGATTCAATAGATTCAAAACTAAATGTTTTCCTCGAACTTCACCTGAAGGATTTCATGTGTATAGCTGCGGCAGCCAAAGTACTAGAGCAATGATCTTAATGCAAAATTATTTAAGAAAATTTTTTTAGTGTTATAAATACAATGGTAATGATTTTCGGGAGAAGAAAAATAAAAATAACCTTTTTCTTGCGTTGCGTACTATTATAGTTCTATATACAGAATTTTAGGTCGAAGGTTTCATTAGATGTTCTAACTAACGATCGTAGCATTACACATCCTTTGTAAGGTATACACACTTGCATAGCCTGCCTGCTTAGCCTTCCTGGTAGATAACATCTTTTGTTTATTTGACGACTCGAAAGCTTACACAAAAAGCAAATACACAAGTGCTCAATGTGCAACTGTTTTCCAAATGACCACATTCCCATCGTTCAGTGGAAATGAGAAGAGTGTTTTTGTCTTAATATTGGGAAGAGAAAGCTGAATGAAGCCGCTTTGCTCTTGAAATGTTCGCATACCTTCTGGCCAATTACTGTAGCAGGTAAACCTGTAAATTGTTCTTGTTGTGGATATCAGTAATGAAAGCTGGCCCGTCACGATCATATGGTTGAAAACGTGAAATTAGTAAAGTGTTAGAAGAATCTGTACTATGCATGCATTCACTGAGAGTAAATACGTAATGTCAAGCTATACCAATTTTCCCTCTTACAGTCAATCTTTAGTTAAGAGAGAAGAAAGGGAAGAAATCAAAAATTAGGAGGATAACTTATTAACCTTTTGGTAGCGCATGTATTTCCCGTTTGACAAAAGAACGAATTCCTCCTTTTTATAAGAAAATATAATTTATTTATTCATTTATTTATATTTCTTTTTGTTGGTGTCATCCAGTTATCCAGTTACCGTGACAAAAAGGTTAAAAAGCAAAAACATGAATTTGGTGTAATCAATTTTGTTGTTGCAAATTAGTGCTTTTTGATTCCCAGTAAGAAAATCCAGCACATAACAGGAATATTTTCCCTCGGATCCGACCTTGAACGGTTTAAAGCACTTAAGTACTCTTACTTACAAGGTTCATCGGTCCATAGTTCAATTTTCAGCTATTTCGTTTACTCCCCCCATACCAGTGAAAGCGGCTTTCTTTAAGGGTTTTCACTTGAATCTATGCTGCGTACACAGCATCTAGATTTAAACGAAAACGATAAGAAACTTAAATAGAATTGAATACAAAGGAAATATAGACTTGTGTCGTATGATATGATATTAAAGGTGGTTATGGATCCAAAACAACTTTGGATTCGAAAAGGCTAGCTTCGATTATAATAGTATGTAAACATGAAATTTAATTTCATTATTATTTGGCTCATATAAGGCTTAGACTATTGGAGCATTAATCTTCACATATTTATTTATTACACGCTCTCTGTTGCTTACAATGCACAGAAGCATTTCATTTTTATAACAAAATTCAATTGTTTGCAGCAATCAGCAGCAAATAAAAAATAGAATACATGAAGCTAAACATTCCATGAAATAAATGTTTAATGAGTTGTAAATTTCACCAGTACGTAATGAGACGAAGCACGATATATATAATATATATAAAAAGATAAAATTTCACTAATTATTTCATTTATTATTATGATGTGTAATAAATGCAATATGTTAGTCGCATTGAGGGCAATATCTCAATTGAAAATGTTGATGTATCCATGTACTCGTTTTACGCAACAATACATCTTCTATTCCTACTAGACAACTTACGACCAGTCAACCTTACGTAGTAGACATCATGTCCACCGTGATTAGATAAATAACACCAATTGGATAAGAATAAAAATAAACTATCATGCAAGAAATATATAATAAGTATATCATTATATGCTTATGCCATCTGGTCCATTGCAGGATTTAATCTCCTCAATCATTGATATTACTCAAGATACCTTTCAAAATTAAATTTCACCGAGTTTGAATTGGACAACATCGCACATATGAGTCGTAGGCTAAAGATTTGTTTTGTTGAAATTACATACATCGTTGCATTCTTGTATATGTTGTCGGTGCATGTAGAACTATGTCTGCATGTATTTATTTTTCTTATGGCCTCCGCTGCCCACAATATCACTTGCTTTTAATTTTTATAAAAAAGTTCAATTGTTTGCAACAATCAGCATAAAGTAGAGGAAAAATTAGGTTAAATATTCAATTAAATAAATATTTAATGCTTTGTAAATTGCACCAATACGAAGCACCTAATATTATATTTAAAAAGGAGATTTCGCCAACCATTTCATTTATTACCACGATGTTTAATAAACGCAGTCTATTTTGGCATTAAGTGCAATTTCACAGTTAAAGACATTGATATTTTCCTGTACTCATTTGATGATACATTGAATGCAGTCATAACATAAATAAAGCGAATGAATATAAATTCAAATCTAACTAGCAAAACTATTTACCAATTACATTAGCAGAGTTCTGTAAAAGGATTAACATAGATCTGTAAAGCAATTAGAGTCAAGTTATTGTTGGATTTCCAAGACTAGTCCGTCGAAATTGAGATACCTAGGAAAATTTTGTAAATACCATGTGAATCTATATGAAACAACCTTTAAAATTATACAAAATTAGTCCGTTTCTTTAGCGAATTTCTTTCAATAAATGCTTGAAAATCGATATGTCAAATTTGAGACTCTAGTGCGATCGAACTAGAAAATTGCAACTATATACACATATATCATGTGAACGTGTATGAAAATACTTTTCAAACAAGTTAACCAAATTAAATTTTCGCTTTCCAGAAATATTTTTAATAATCATCATTTGGGTTGCTCTATAGGTTTAAACCAATAAGTGGTTGGCGATTATTGTCTAAATTTTAGATTTTAATTTCTAAAAAAAAAAACATTGTCTTTTTATTTCTTTTCTATTTTTCGATTAAAAATTCGTTGCTTTTTCTCATTCATTTACAATAACAGATAATTGCAATAAATTTTAAACATTGACTAAAAGACGCAGAATTTATTGCACGAAAGACAAAATTAATGTAATGATGAATCCAACGTTCGCGCTTAGAGATATTTATGTAAAAACTTTCTTTCTCTTAAGACCATTTGACATTTGTTTAAAGAAGTTAGTGTATGCTTATTAATGATTTGCTTTTGTCAGCCGTGTGTTAAAGTTACAATTTATATGGATGTTATGGAAATTTTTTTAATACTAAAAAAAATATTTTTTATCGTTTGACATTACAGACAGCAATTCCTAACGCACGTAAATATAGAATAAAACTATGGGAAAATATTTTAAAATTGGTTTTGATTGTTTGAACTTTAGACATCGGGATATTTGTTACCCTCTTAGGACTCTCTAGCGGTTTAATTATCTTCAAATGTATACAAAGAATCCATTATTTCACTATCTTCATCACCAATCATACTAAGTACTATAATGAGTATCACTGAGACTTTAAAATACTGATATGAACACTGGGCTTTCGTACTCTACTTTTACCTTTAAGGCTCAGTTCGTATCGCTAGATCGCGAAAAGCTTAGATTTTGGTTATTAACAATTTCCTTTATTTATTAAGAAGTATTTATAATCCCAATTATTTTACAATTTATTACAAAGGAATTATTTTCTTAAACACTCAGTTACTTCTCAAGTATTATTTATCAACTGGTTGTTTTAAGCAAAATGCTCTGCTTATAAACCCTACGAAAATAACATCCCATTAATGTCAGATTTCGCGGAATACTTTGTCAATCTTTGCTTTTATTGCCAGCTGCAAATATGTCTTTTTATGACCGTGGTGGGTATTACATTCAAAGGAATTTCCTCCCCACAGATTTATCAAATTTGTTGTAGTTTCCTTTTATTAGTTTGTGATTTTCGTAACAATACTAATGAGTTTCAGTCTAATATACATGTACGTCTAAAACTTAATCAAATAGTTGAGAAATAATCGTCTACAATTACAAAAAAAAAAAAACATAAATAAATAAAGTCGAGTAAGCAATGTCGGGACCAAAGTTAGTGGTTTCCTTTAGCTATAATACAAATTAATTAATTAAGTAATTTTGGAAGAAAAATTTCAATTATACTTTAAATCAAGTATTAAGTAAAATTTCAAAATCATGAAGGCGTCTTCGAGGAACAGACACTCACAAAAGCGGCCGATTTGATAGAAAGAAAGTAATAGAAGGGGAAAGAAAGAAAGAGAAATAGAATGGGAAAGAGTGAAAGAGAGCTAGAGGGGGAAAGAGAGAAAAAGAGATAAAACTGGAGTGGGAGAAAGTTCGGTTGCTCATAACCATTGAATGGCACAATTCGTATTGCGTATATATCATAGTAAACACATATTAAAACTATACATGTTTTAATTTTTATATCAGTAAATTTATACTTAATTCCTTTGTTGTGAATTCCTACCTTTTGCTTACAGTAGTATCAGTTAGAAGAAAAAAATGACCTTAATAGCTTTTTCTTGTAAGTTATAAAATTCGCTTTAAGGCGAACGTTTTCTATTTTATCTCAGTGCGAACTTCCTTTTACTCATTGTCATGTGCATATGTGCCATTTTTCTCTAACAAACAGTGAAAGAAATGTGTCTGCTTTTTGTTTGTCCTTCCGCTTCTGCCATTTCTTTGCCAATGTGTGCTCATTTTACTTACTTTTCAGTAAAGAAATGTATTTTCGAAATGGGACTATGGCTGTAGTATGTATGTCATAAAAGTAGGAAGCACCTGACAGAGTAAGCCAGCTTTATTAGGTGCGAGTGCGGTAATACAAATATTGTTACTGTTTTGGCAGCTCAAATCGAAAAGTTTTTTGAAATAGAAGAGTTTTTAATACTCGCCGCCAAGATTTCATGAGGGTGGCTACATCTTGTGGTTCGGATTTGCGATGTTGTTTTAATAACATATGCAAAACACAACTATCACTCAGGACATCACATGCTTAGTGCAATGTTTCCTATTTTAAAGCATGGAACGCTTGACAATCGCTGCATGTTCTATAGTAAGTACGTTTCGTACATTACGAGCAGATTATGGTAGACATAATTGGCCATCTGAACACATTATAGACAAAACGGTGGAGAAGCTTGAAAAACCCGGTTCTGTAACAGAATGTTCAACGTTCAATGTTAATGTCGTTAGTGAAAGTGATGAAGAAGACCTAACTTTATCAATTACATAGCTCGCATTTTTAGTCTATCTTACGGACCATTACGGCGTATTCCGCATTTGGGTTTGCATGTTGGCCACCAAGATCGTTGGACTTCTTACCGCTCGACGTTTTTTGTTGGGTTATGCAAAGAATCGTGTTTATATGAACAATCCCCTAACTCATGACACGTTGGGAACGAACATTCATGAAGTTATGGACGATATATTGCCACCTATGTACAAACACGTCATCAAAAAAGACTCTGAAAGGATCCAGTTCTAAAAGACATGCCGTGAAGAACAGTTGAATGATGTTGTATTCCGCAAATATTCATACAATATACTTTAAAAAAATTTGATGCAAATTTTAATCAAAGAAAGCGTTTTAATTGCGTTTACTTTCGGAACAATAAAATATATATATATATATATATATGTACATATATATATATATATATATATATATGTGAGCGATACTCTTATTCGCAAAACTTTATCTAACCAAGCAACAAAATTATGTCTGCTTGTTGCCGAGTCTTTCACATTAAGAAAAAAATAAATTTTTTAAATTTAATCACCGAAAGGATATACATGGAAATTTTTAACGTTGCATCTAGCAAAGAATTTTACTTTTTTTTCAGCAATGAGAGCCCATCCCGACTTACATATTGTACTGTAGAGCAATCGCGTCGTTCGATTTAGCCGATATTTAATGTCAATATAAACAAAAATATTTAGACAAGCATGATAAACGTTTGCATTTGCTGCTGAACAATTTACATATATTCCGGTGAAAATTGAATAAGAATACAGAATTTTTTCTAAGGCCGCATTGTGTGCGCGACGTGAACTATAACTTCACTTTCAAATATTCTATAAAGGAAAACATCGTAAACCCTCACAGCTTTTGCTCAAGTAGTCTTTAAGTGATTTAGTTTTCATTTTCCGACCATAGCCATATATCGGATTCTAAAATCAACCTTAAATTCAAAAGTAAAACTCTACTTCATGAGTTTTCATCTTAAAATATTGAAATATTTGTTAAAGACGAGCCAACGACGAACAAACTATGAAAAAAAATCGAAGTGAATGCGTTTGTACTTCGTGCGATCAATATTGTTTGGAACTCGTTGCGGTGTAGGCGGAACTTGCGTCAATGTTGGTTGCCGATAAAGTACATGTATCAAGCTGCTCAGTTAGGTAATACTATAGAAAATGCTTCTCATTTCACATCATATATTGTAATGGTATCGGTTCATTTATTGATCAGAATAAAGTAAAAGTGAAAATGTTTAACGGTTCAGAACAGCAGGTTATAGGCAAATTCATATTGATAGCTATTTGAAATGGTTCTGTTTATCCTAATATACCGGGGGTCTTGGAATACGACGTAATCAGCGATGATCTGTTTAGTTTGTCTAAACCACCTGGTAAGACATTGTGAGTAGGAACAGGTTATGTAAGTAAGGAATGTGGCAGATTTTTAAATGAATTTGGCTTCAATGTTACCGTTATGGGACGTGCCAAAATATTCAACTCGTTTGATCAAAAATTGACCACCACTCTTCGGTTTTTTTTTTGCTTTGGCATGCGCAATCCCTACGCAAAAGGCGTGGTCCGTGTTTACAATGTCGGTAGTATGCGCACTCAACATGCTTTCTTTATTGTACGCATTAATTTTAATGCTATGTGTGTGAAATATTTTACTTTGGAAATTTATTTTCTACATTGAATTCGTCTACATACAATTCATCGTCCAGAAATAGATACATCTCGTGTATAGACATTATGTGCTCCATAAAAAAATGTAATTTAATTGTATATCAAACCTGCTTTATTGCTCTCAATCAATATATTTAATCCTAGACATATACGTAATATCGTAATATTATACGAATATAATATACGAAAGCTACGCGTAAACCTGTAAATAAATTTCCTGTCGGCCCTTCTCCGCTAGCTCTACCGTTATGTATTTTTCCATAATTATTAGTTTATAAACTTCTCCGCTCTTTCCAAAGTTAGCAAGAAAGGGAAACACTTTATATGTAAAGTATGTGAAAACGTCATATGATATGATCCACTCAGCTTATTATGCGAGCACATATACGTATATAAAAAGCGCATGATATCACATCTTCTCGCATTGTTAGTGCGAGTTTGTATGTGTTGTTTTTGCAATATTTTATCTGTTGATTACTTCAAAAAAAAAATTCGTAATTTTTGAATGATGTTTACAAGATTTTTATTGCAATGATATCAAATTTATTTTAAATAAGCAGAAGTGAAAATTATAGTGTTCATTTAATTTTATATTCATTCTTTCATTTTGATGCATTGAATTAATATTAATCTAAATATAAAAACTATAACTATTTTAATATATATAACTATCTTTTTTAGATGAGGCGATCTGTGATATGTATGTATACATGTTCGGTCTGATCTATTTCTAATAACATTCTTGTTGAAACAAAACATGTCTTTGTATCAAATTTCATCAAAATATTTCGAAAATTGTTACCAGTAGTTTGAAGGCAGGCATAGGAGATTTAAACTCGGACAAGCAGACATGTTTAAATCTGCTGAGAAGAAGTAGTTCGTTATCTCGTACGACCGAATATGACTAAATAGGTTTTTACACTTGTCATGAATATATACCTCTTCTAGGCTCTCTGATGCTTATATTTGATTGTTGCAAAAAGAAATATAAATCAAGCAATTCCACTTATCGATATCAACAAATGAATTCATGTATGGATGAGAGGATTCATCCGCTCTGCTTTTACTGTAATCCTAATTTCCTCTATACCTTTTATCCTGCATTAACGTATGTACGAGCAGATTCCCATAATATAGATACTTGTCTAAGGACGTTTGCGTCCATAACTATTTGCTGAACCAACTGCTTGTTATCACTCTACGATAACACTATAAATTCATGTCACTCTATCTTTTTGAGGCAATTCCTGGTCTCTTTTTATGTTAATGCAAATTGGACCCATCCATTGAATTTGAGTACTCCACCACGAAACTCTCCGAAGATCCTTACCAGATGTCAGGCGGCCAGGGAGAGTACGTGGTAGTACTCCTGATAAAAGAGCGGTTCCCAGTATAATCTAGAATGCCATAGATATTCAGTGACCGAGACGAAGAGGCCAGCAGTCAACTATCACACTGTCCAGCTTAGCAAACACATTCTTAGTAAAGTGGATAGTCATTACGTAATTTGACGCGGATTAACTCTCACCGGCAGTGGAGGTGACATTTAAAGCTTAAGAATGTTCGCATTTTATAAGAGTGCCACGATGGCGGTCAAAGCTATCGTCGTACTATCCTGACTGCCGTTCGCTTGTTTTTTTCTGTGTAATTAAGTTTAAATTATTTTGCTCTGCAAGCTTTAAAAATCTTTTATTTTTTCGTACACCTTTTTTATATCCACTACGGAAGGTGATAAAAGTGGTGGTGGGTATAAACGATTTGGCAAAGCCGAATGTAGTTTTCTTACTTGTTTTTATTTAACCCGGTTTTGCAAGTCAGGAAGCCTTTATATTTTGTTTTCCCTTTTTCTTTTGTTTTGCTCTTATTGTTATCAAGTTTTTTAAGATTAGCAAAGGAATAAAGAACCAAACAAAGAAAAAAACAAAAAAACAGAATCCAAAAAAGGTAACTTTTATTGCATAAATATTGCAAACAATAGAATCCCAAGTAAGCTTTTGAGCTCAGCAGATTTCAAACTTCATGTATTGTAAATGACATTAAGATAGAAGCCAGCAAGATGTGGAAATCTTTACTAACTGTCGCCTTTTGTTTCTAAAAATGCTCGTAAATGAATCTTTTCTGGATTCTAGTAAATTTGCACCACCAAACATTTCCTTGTTAGCGTTATTCACGGTAAAATAGACTTTTTCTTATAATTTAGCTTAATTTGAAATAACTGTATGATTTTCACAACACACTTGAGATATGTTTGCACTGACTCTTTTTTTCTACTGCAACACAAGAAGAAGAAAAAGGGTTGAGACGGATTTTAAATTATTTGTCTACTTATTCCTTTAATCTTTATCTCAAAAAACAAAAAACATTTTAAAGCTTTAGAGTAAAAAGATGGTAATGTCGCTCGCAGCGCTTTTTATCCGGTTTTCTCTTTAATCCTCTCACTAACTGCGCGGAAAAATTCGCAAATTCACCAACGTAAAGCCGCAATAATCTTTCCATTTTTTTTCACTTCTATGTTTCTGAAACATTTTGAAATGTACACGTTGAGCCGTATTCTGTCGCAAGACTCTAAAACTTAAGAAAAGGTTGGGGCATTGTTAAAGTCTCTCCTCTTTTTATAAAAAAATTACAAAAATGCCGTAACATAAGCCCAATTTCTAGGAAAACATAGACTACTCTGACGCTAAGAATAATAAATTGCCTAATTAATTATTCTATCGTATCATGAAGTGTTAATAAAAATAATTTGGCCAATTAGTCATTTACTAGATCTGTAATCTTAAACTACTAAGTAATTGAAATTATTGGGGATTTGTTCCTTTTGTACTCTGTATGCAATTTCATATCCGATTGCACTTAGGACCACCCTTGACTTAAGGATTTACTACTGCGCTAATTCACATAGAAACCGCATACAAACCCATGAAAAACTCTTTAGTGTTTAGTAGTTAGCATTCCAAAGCCGTTCGCCAAATACAACAAATATTAAGTTGTACGTGTAGAAATGTAAAACTATAAAACATTTCTACTACATGCACAGACATGTTAAAGTACAATTGAATAAGTACAGCAAATAGGTGAAGGATAAACAGTTAAGAACAGTCGTAGCTATAAAAACAGTAAGAAAAGAATAACACATTTAACACAACTTTCGGAATTAAAAGATTTAAAAGAGTAAAGTTCAACTTATAATAGTAGGTGACTCAATAAGAGATAAAATTATTTCATTTTAAAATAAAAACGCGTATCTTTTAAGTGGGATGTGATATTTTCATTGACGAAGATGTCAAGTTCAAGAGATTGACCGCTACTTGGACTGTCCTATAATCGACTCAGTTTGGTCAAATTTTTTGAACATTTTTTGAATTGTTTACACACTAAGTAAACTTTCTTTCGAACTCGTCCTTCTTTTCTCTTTTTAACAACCGGAGCAATCATAGAAATAGGGAATATTTTCAGAATATTTCCTTAATCTTAGAAACACTTAATCATTGTTCTTTTAATCCCGTTGTTTTCCTTTTAATTATAGAGCTTACTAATGCAAGTGATGCCAAATGGCTTTAACAATTATCGATTGTTCCATTCGTGTTAATCATCTGCATTCAACAGCAATCGGATTTGTTATCCTGACATGGCATGCACACAAAGTTGTCATCACTGCGCCAGCAACTCTTAACAAAAGACAACATGAATTTATTCAAGTTGTTTGCTACTACGCATCGACGTATGCTATGAATGATGAACAACCATTATTTCAAAATTTGATAACAATCTACTCGCTGTACATTTGCAACGACAATGTCGATACTTGAGAAGGAAACGGTTGAATTCATCGCCTAATAATGCTTTGAATATTGATGTCGTTGATGATTAGAAAGAACGACGTCTTTGCCATAGAAACAAAAACGACACCAACGACAAAGTCAATAATAAAAACGGCAGGGAATAGTAGATTTATTAACGACTTTTGTCACAATTTCCATAGCCTCTTGCTGAAACCGAACCGAACCACATGAACGATGAAATGAAAATCCCACTGCAGACACAATAAAAACTGCTACAATCATCACCACCTTAACACCGAATGTGTTCAACAATAATTCATAAGAAAATCTTTTACTCATGAACAGTTCATTGACGGGCAATGCAAATGAGAGGCACTCAAGAATGGCAAGAATAAATATTACCGTACGTACAAATGGGTGGGAACTATGCCTACATGTCCTCTGCGGTTGGTAGAATTTATATTCCGTTTAAAATTTATTTACATATTACTTGTACCTGTTTACACTTGAATAGTTTTACAAATCGAGTAATTAATCATTTACAGTGCTTTTGTCTTCACTTAAAAAAAAACAAAACGTCCCTACTACTGGATAGCATTTTTATAGTCAGTTTTTAAGAATGAACAATTTAAAAACATTCAGCGCTTGTTACGTTTACCGTATTGTAAAATGGGAAATATTACACTAAATACATGATATCGTTTTAATTATGTCACTGAGACAAGGTTGCCAAATCGGGACCACGGTATGAAGAATCTTAATCTTAGAGAAACTTAGAATTCATATTGTTGTTGTTTACACATCGTCATCTTACTTAACGACACAATATATAGATTTTTTTTCAATATAATTTATTTTACATTCCCTAAGGTTCGAAAAGAGAAACTTTCTGGAGTGCACTTTAAAAAATAAATATTTTAAGAATAATATTAACCATCCATTTATGAACTAAAAATTTTATTAAACCTTTAGTGCAACTTGAAGGATTTTTTACATTCAGCTTGGTGACTGAATCGCTGTCTTTTATAGTTTCCTTATGACGTGATAGGTATATACAGGCATTGCGTTGCATCGTTAGGCATGTTCTAACCAGCGATATTAAAGAAGTTTTCTTTTTATTTACTAATTTTAAAATCCAAAAGACAAACTTTTTACTTTGCTTCTTTTTTGGTACTTATTGATATTGAATATTATGTGTCTAATCATGATTTCTTTTCGTGTTAGAGGAGAAACTTATAGTGAAGTCAATTCTTTGCTTTGATCAATAAAGATGTTCAATAGTTTTCACATATTCGTAACTAATATAAGATTCTCGGGTCACATATTCTTATATACTTGTTTCTCATCAGATTTTTTGAGATTACATTAGATTAGATTAGATTAGAATATATTTACAGCCATCACCGAAGAATGGGGATACGTTCATTTTATCATGATGCTTGCAATAAGGAGGACTCTACTACTTATGTTAAAAAAATGGAAGGAATCAGCCACGCCTTTCAAAGTTACAAGTGACCAAATTTTCACTTCTTTGGAGGGCAGGAAAATATTTGTAAAAGTGAATGATGGTAGATATGCACGACTCAGCCCTAGGCGAGTACAACTTTCTTGACTTTTTCTGGTTCTAAGTTTCAATTATTGTACTCTAACATCGTAAAAGAATACATCTTTGAATATTCTTGACAAATCCTTAAAATTTTTATTTGAACTCTATGTTTATTTTAAGGTTGAATACCCTAGCTTTTATTCGTGAGTATTATATCTATATCTATATCCTAAAGCAAGAATTAAAGACAATTTTCTATCCATGCCTGAAAGCATTGATGATAAAAACAAAAATTTATCAAGTACGGACAATTTGTGAAAATTTTTGCGTTCGTCCCTAGAACAGTATTCCACATAGCCTACGAATGAAGTGATAAACGCCACTGGCAATGTTTTGTGTAAGTAGGGTATTCTGCTGTAGATGTTCTTGAAAGATTTACAATCCTTTTTTAATTTCAAATTTGTCAGAACATTAAGATTACTCAACAAACATGTTCAATTAACTCAACATTATTTCGTATTTCCAGTTCTAATAGACGAGAACATTACGTTGAACTCAAGACGCAGGCAGCATCTAGAACGATTTCAGATGGAATCATAGTGTATTATACTTGGAAACTCAGAATCAATTTCTATAAGCTAACTTGTCTCCTTCTCCTTGTTCCCGCTCGTACAAGTTGCACCTTTCGAGATATTTTGATAAAACTTGATATACTGGCTGTACACTTTTTACTTGAAAATAGTCCTTAGACTATTTCCAAATGTAGCAGCAAATTAGAGCAGCAAACGTACGGCAATCAAGTCGATCTACACGGCACAAGGTATTCCAAGTCGATCTATGCCGCACAAAGTATTCCGAAGTGTTCACCGAATAAAACAAAGTGTTTCAACTTAATGATTATTTTATTCTGACAAGAGTTTCTTAGAGAACTGTGGTTTTTATACATTCTTAGGTATAGACAATAAAATAACAGATAACAAATAGTGTGAAAATTATAAAAATATTACTCAGCATATTCTTGAGATAAATATTTAGCGTGAGAATTATAAACTGACTGCTCAGCATTCTTATGAAGTAAATATTTAGCGTGAGAATTGCAAACTGAGTACTCAGCATTCTCTTGTAAATATTTGCCCGTGAGAAATGTGTGCCTGTGAAATTAAAAGACAAACAAGTAGTAAGTGTCAAATTAAGAGCTCAGCAAATGAGATGTATGGATGAGCATGTGTATGAAATTGAACGAAGTATATGTATGTGTGTTAACAAGTGATTGACTAGGTAGGTGTTATTTTACTTAAATGATAATGTGAATGATCAGAACAAATTTTACCTTGCGTATATCAAAGGCAAAAAGTTGACAAATTTACAGTGTGCAAAATGTCTTAAAAACTAATAAAAAAAAATAAAACGGAACATTGGCATATTTTGGTTCAGGAACGAACACCATTAAAAATTGCGTCCTACTATTTCAACAATCACATCCCCTGTAACGACACGTACTAAAAAAGTTTTTATATAAAAAGGATTGATATTTTTAACATTTCTCGGCAAAAAGCGGGCGGAAAATATTACGGCTCTTAAACATTGCAATTTAGCGGGATGGACCCTCTTTTGAATTCCTCCCTATATAAGTTTCTATACAAAAAAAGCCTTGAATGATAACTAGGCCTAATTTTTTATTATTTTATGACAAAAAGTGGTTCAGAATAGTGATTTGATGTAGAAAGCTGAGGCTTTTGGTTTAAATATGCAGTAGGTGGAAAAAAGTAACGGAAACTAAGTGCTATTGAAATCAAAGTAATCATGTAAGGTGATGTAAGGTTGGTCATCAATAAAATCTAAATTTAGTAAAATGAAATTCGAATAAACAAAAATAAGTTAAATTTGTATTTATATAAATCTGGGGTATCCATTTGCGTTTTTATTAAAAATTTCCGTGCGGAAGTTTCTTAAACATTTTGTTTTGCAAGGTTAAGTTTCGCAAACAAAAAAAAAGTTTTGTTTATTTACCTCACTGTACCTACGATCTTAATAGGGATGAATTGTAAGATGGAAGGGAGTGAAAGCCTGAAAAAAATTATTGGTGTTCCAAAGTTTGGCTGGTAAGATAGTTTATTTAATACGTTCAAGTCAATTTCCTGTAAAAAAGAACGAAATTATAGAAATCCCTGCCAGCAGAATATCTAATAAGACATGTATGTTTATAGATATATACACGCAATAGTGAATGATAAGTTATCTTTATTGGATTTGTAAACGCGAATAAGAAAATTGTTGTGTATTTTTTGATTTCCATCAATGAATATAAGTTCAATATTAAGTTCACTTTAAAGTAAAATTTTTAACTGGCACACGTAATAATATGACTTTGTAGGATCTTTTAAGAATTTAACTAAAAAAAAAGCATAAATAACTACGGTGAGCACAACTTGGTTCTTAAATGCCTAAACTATTAAATTTTGCTATTTTATGGGTTTGAAGATCTGGTTTTTTTTGTAGAAAGAGTATAAGATAACTAAACTATTTACATACTTACTTACGAATGTTACAATTTGCTTAATCCTCCATTATCGTGAACACAAAGAATAAAAAAGACAATCGGGATTTACGCAATGTACATGGCATGCTTAGCGAAAGAAAATCCACCAACAAAAATTATCACAAATTATATAAAATAGGTTATATGTTAGGATTCACAAACCTGTATCAATCCCAACAGGTGTTAATTTGAAAAGGGCTGCGTTTTTATAGCGTTTGCGGAATAGCTCGAAGTTTCATTAAAAAAATGTGTTTTAGTTTAGATGAAGTTAATAAAAAACTTTAACAGGTTATATCGCAACATAATACACTTACACGCATAACACGCGCAAATAATATTCTTTATCTTCTATGCGTAAAAAGCGCTTTACTTATCTAATATAAAAATATTAATAGACTTCTTTAAATCTTTTATTAGAAGCTTTCGTCTGCTGTTATAGAATTTTTTCATTCTTTTACAAAATAAGTTTTTTTGAATTCTGAAAGAAAATTATTTAAAGAAAAGTAGTAAGTAGCAAACACTTCGGCCTAAACCGAATGTAATTTCTTTTTCCTAATCTCTTTTTTTTTATTTACACAAATCGCCCTCTATTTTATTTTCAAAATCATTACAATTGACATTTTTTGCGTATTTATGACAATTTTATGAAAAGTTAGTTCTCTATTGTTGTGACAATAAAAATAACACAACAATGATGTGTTTAGCGTAAAACAAAAGGGAAGAACTTTATCATTATTTCAACACATAGAACAGAATACTATTTGAAATTATATATGCATGGAATAGTGTAAGGACAGACATACTAATGTTGATATGCATGGAATAGTGTAAGGACAGACATACTAATGTTGATAGTAAGAGAATTTACATTGTCAGACATGAACGAATTTTAAACACACATGAATGTCTATAAAACAATGACAATATGCATATGATGTCAACAACACAACAATCAAAATAAACAACAATGAGTTGCGATATTACTGATAATAGATAGTAGACGACAAATAGGTAAACGTAGGCAAACTATCTAAATATTCGTTGATATGTTCATGTACGGGAGCAATAAATAAAATGATGCAAGTAACAATGATGATGCTTCAAATATTATTAATAATAAAATGAAAAATATTTTTTAATTAAAAATTAAAAGTAAACAAATAGTCGCGTTTTTTATTTCGGTTAATTATTGTATTTTTATTGATGATTGTCTGTATAAAGGAATTACGATTTATTATTTTCTTAAGTGGGTCTTTCTTTTTATCTGGTAAACATTATTGTGTTTAATTTTCATCCTGCCATTGCGTCAAGTCATTACGACTTTTATTGTAGTCAAGATAAAATCGGAAATCTTATTTTATTGATTAAGCAGAACTGGAAGGAGGAAGAGTTGACAGTTGTGAAGGATACGATCGGTCCAGATAAGGGAAAAGATTATAATGTTAAAAAATGACATTTAAAGCTAAGCTTATTGTAACCAATGAAGTAAAATTGAAATGAAAAACATTGCACAGATGTACCGGACCACAAAAACCTTCATAAAATGTCGAAAAGAAAGCAAGCTAAAGGGTGTCTCAATAAGAGTGCACCCTTGAAATTTTATGAAACTTTTTATAAGATTTTAACTTCTCAAATAACAGTATAAGTTAAGTTAATAAGTTAAGGACATAAATCTTATAGGAGTACGTTTACAGAAAAACATATTTGATTTTAAGAATATACTTACATTGTTGCCGGATAAAACCACAGACATCTGAAATTTGCTCATAAATTCATTTTCGAGAGCAGATAGTTGCACGATTGGTACAATTTTAAAAAAAAAAGTATTTTTACTTCAAATTTTAGGTAATTAACAAAAATGGGTTGTTTATCATATCCGTTCAGAGAAGTTTACAAATATTTCTATTTTAGCTATATTTTGAGATTGAGCGGGCCCTGCTTATCGCTTAATAGCCCTCTGTTAAAATTTGTAGTTTGTAACTTTGCTAGTTCGTAGCCAATATTGCACATTCGCTTAAACATTGATGACTTTTGTAATTCCAGTTGATATCTGAAAATTCGCACTAAAGCAATTTTTCTTACGATTGAGTGATACCGTAAAACTCTTTTAGCAATTTAATGCAACCAGTTGTTTTCTCAACTCTAATTTTACCATTTCCAAAATGCTATAACTATTTTTCAAAATGTTCTGCGAAAAAATCGTCTTGTGCATTAACACGCATGTTTGTACTCGATGAAAATTTATTAGTATACCCTGAACCTAGGCCAAATCGATGGGCTCCACCTGTAGAAGAATAAGCTGATCGGTAGCCATAGACTGCAGCATACAAATTTCCACGATGTTCTATAAAAATAGGAAAAATCTGCCACTCCCATCTATTAATATGTATTTTATTCTTCCTTTTTTTAAGACAAACGTGGTGGGTACAAAACATTAGCTACAGCTGAATATAATTTTTTTCACTTGTTAAAAATGAAACACATTACATATTTTTTAGTGTAACATAATAAACGACAGACAGGAGTGAAAATTCTTTTATCATTTCGTTCATTAAATAACTTTTTTGAATCATTCCACCGGCGCCTTAAAACTTAATAGGCGACCAACATGTTTTTGTACCCACAATCGATGGTGAATGGTATATTCATTTTGTTATTTTGTTTATAATACGTAGAATGAAACTTCAGAGACACCACAAAGTCTACGATCAGTAACAAATTTACAAGCGATTTAAGCAAATCTGTCTGTCCGTCTAGTAAAGTTTAGCCCACTCGGCGTAATAGAGTATTGGCATTTAATTTTTATTCTGGAAATGTCTGTAACATTAAGAGAAATACTTCAGTAACCATATAAAGTGTGAAACTCGGAAAGCAAATGCACGTATCCATCCGGCCGTCTGTCCACTTGTCTTTCCGGTTAACTGCGTAGTGTCTGCGATAACCATTTTCTCGGCACATGCCGGGCCACAAATACGTGGCCACGCTTAGGATAGAGGTGCACCCAATCATTGTCCATATCAATCGCGGAACCATTCGTTTTAATGTGTGGAACACAGTTGATGAAGTAAAATTCGGTGGTTTACGCGATGGCTACTATATTCATGGCCAATGCGCCATCATTATTTTTGATGTAATCTCACGCATAACATACAAGAACGTGTCCAACTGGTACTGGTACTTGGTTCGCGTCTGCGAAAATATTCTAATATTGTTGTGTGGTAACAAGGTCGGCATAAAGGATGGTAAAGTTAAAGCTAAGAGTTCCATTTAAAAAAAGATCTCTCTGCGAAGTCAAATTACAACTTCGAGAAGCCTTTCGAGAAGCACGGAAATTAGTGTGTGATTCGAATTTGGAATTTGTTAACACGCCAGCTTAAAGTCAAAATGGACAAGGAAACTGCCTTGCCCGACGGTGGTGATGACTTATAAACAAACAAAGAATTAACTGTTATTTCTTAAATGTC
>KK351371.1:72467-88977 GCA_000671755.1 Glossina brevipalpis | reverse complement strand
CATGTTGCCAAAACGATAGTAACTTATAAATAACTATGCATTCATTCACGCATCTAATACAGCAGGGATTTTATACTCTTTCATCTTAACCGCATTATTGCGGTATCTGAAGAATATCATCGAAATTCAATTTATACCTACCTAATAAATCTAAAGAAGTATAAGGAAAGAAAGAAGGAGATAAAATTAGTGAAAAATTAAAAAAATGTCCTCGAAAAGGACACCAGAAATTAACGCTAAACAAAACGAATTAAAATTATTAAATTTTTAATTTAAAACATGAAAAACGAATTTTAATAATGACATTTAAGAAATAACAGTTAATTCTTTGTTTGTTTATAAGTCATCACCACCGTCGGGCAAGGCAGTTTCCTTGTCCATTTTGACTTTAAGCTGGCGTGTTAACAAATTCCAAATTCGAATCACACACTAATTTCCGTGCTTCTCGAAAGGCTTCTCGAAGTTGTAATTTGACTTCGCAGAGAGATCTTTTTTTAAATGGAACTCTTAGCTTTAACTTTACCATCCTTTATGCCGACCTTGTTACCACACAACAATATTAGAATATTTTCGCAGACGCGAACCAAGTACCAGTACCAGTTGGACACGTTCTTGTATGTTATGCGTGAGATTACATCAAAAATAATGATGGCGCATTGGCCATGAATATAGTAGCCATCGCGTAAACCACCGAATTTGTCTTCACCAGCTGTCTTCCAGATATTAAAACGAATGATTTCGCGATTGATATGGAAAATGATTGAATGTACCTCTACCCTGAGCGTGGCCACGTACTTCTTTTCAAATTCATCAGTCATGTGGTGCTTAGCAAACGAAGTTTTGCCGGTGCCACCATCGCCGACTAAAACACACTCATAAGTTGGTATATCAGATTCTTGCGACATGTTATCCTAAGACAAGTAGATTGTATAACAAAGTTTATCGGTTGCAGAATTTAATTTTTGTTCTTGTTGGTTGATGGGATTCCAAATATTAATTTTCCTCAATTTATCTTATGCGATTCGATGAAGAAAGCGAACAACTGATACAAAATTGTGAAATGTCAGGTAAGCAGAAAAATCGAACGATGAAAAAGGAAAAAGCGCACCCGTCGTGGCAGGCCAAGAAGAAAAAACATACAAGAAAATTATATTCGGCTGTGCTGAATCTTTTATACCCACCACCTTTATCTTAAAAAAGGGGAAAAATTCAATTTTAATAAGTGAATGTGGCAGACTTTTGCTCTTTTTATGGAATGCTGCGGAAATTTCTATTTGACAGTCTGAGTAGTGAGCGAAACGCCCAGAAAATATAAGTATTTTCAGCTTATTGTGTACTATAAGCGTGGCATATGACCGATCAGGCCCATTCTCAATACCAAAATATGTAAACGAACTTTCGATGTTTTTGCTAAATTTCATCCAGCTATCCTAATCTTTGCAACCGAGAAAATGGCTATCGCAGACATTACAAAGATAACCAGAAAGACAGATGGAAAGACGGACGGATGGATATGTCTGGTTGCATTCCGAGTTTCATACTTTATTTGGGTACGGAAGCATTTCTCTTAATGTTACAAACGTTTCCACAAAAAATTTAATGCCAATACTCTATTACGCAAAGCGGGCCGAACCTCCCCAGACGGGCAGACAGATTTGCTTAATTCGATTCTAAATTTGATGCTGATCAATAATATATATTCTTTGTGGTATCTCATCTCACCTTCGATGTTGGCTATAAAAAATATGTGCTTCGTTCCGTATGAAGCGAGCGTCATGTCCATCTGAATACAAAATTTAACAAGAAAAAAATAAAAATTTGTAAAAAGATTAAAACTCAGATAACGAACACTATGGAAACTTGAAATCAAATTGTGAAGTCGTTTAAACATTCAAGTGGAAATAAGAGTGAAATAAGCAAAAATTGTGAAAGATTCAAAAAAATATTTGATTCAGAGAAAATTGGAATTTATCAACTTAAGAAGATGAAAACAACACATACAACAGCATAACAGCGGAATTTTGAAAATATTCTAGACGATTGTTCTCAAGCTGAAGAAGATTAAAGATTGACGAATTATCAATGCTTTCAAAAGGAAGAACAAGCTATTGCTGTCAACACCTCTACATTCAAAACAACAATTTGTCGGTAGTCTATAAACTTCAAACGAAATTTTGCGGAGAAGAAATATAAAAATAGAGCAAACGTTTGCTCGGAAATTTCAAATCAATATTTAACTGATGAAAATATATTCAAAATATTAGTTGCTCTCCGGTGGTGATGCCAGCTGATTAAGAGAAAAGCAATTGCGATCCTGCATCACGATAAAAAATAGACCACTTGTTGATTGAACAACAACTTCGGGATGTAAAGAAAAGATAAATAAATAAATAAATAAATAAAATAAATAAATAAAAAAAATTAACAAAAATAAAAAATAGAAAAAAAAACTACACAACAATATAAAATCACACAGAAACGTTTTTGAAGCTTAAAAAAATAATAATAGCAAATGTTGGCGTAGCCAAAAGCTCGCATAATAAAAATCAACGAAAATGAGGAAATATCAACCCCTAGGGCTAGGAACTATCAACATTCGCTGCGTGTGTATGCTATATTCTTACAATCAAGAAAATCTTCATCATCATAGAGTTAGGTAACACACAATTTATATCAGGAATATAATAATATAGAAATATTCTATATTTCAAAAAAAATTTAAATAATCACGCCAGAAAGGAACACTGCGATGTCCATTGCTGCTGATCTATCCCTGAATAATTTATACGCGGTTCATATCCCGTCTGAATTCTGCGAAGTCCGTGGTGTTGTCCCGGTCCCAGCGGATTATTCAGAACAGAACATTTTTAATAACTCAAAACGCGAACATTTGACCAAATTCGGTCCTTTACCAAACTTCTGCAAAGTGACCGAGATCATGCGATTCTATTAATATCGGCAGAATTAATTTCGATATGGTACGCGTATGTTTTGCAGGGAACATACTGCCCTCTCATATTTGTTTGGATGGTGTAAACTATCCAGTCAAACCCTATATTGAACCCGTAATACAATGTCGAAATTATTGGCACTTCGGGCACACAAAAATTGTCTGTACAAGACAAAATCATTTATGCCCCTCTTGTGACTTATTACATGAGCCATCAATCAATTGTTTAAGCGATAAAAGATGTTTAAATTGTAAGGGCGATTACACCGCCGACTCAAAACTTTGTCCTACATACAAAAAAATTTACAAAATCAAGGAAGATTCTGCAGATCGTCTAAAGCCGATCCCATGACATTTCTAGGGAGCTCTTGTGCTCACCCAAATTCGTCTAATGAAGCAACAAACTTTTCATTTAACATAAAATAATTTCCCAGTCTTTCGTCTACTGCTAATAAATCAATATCCAATAAACTCATCAGCACTGAGAGTAGTCAGATACCAAATAGAAAAATCACTTCCTCTTTACAACCTAAAACTAATATCCAAGCAAACAACATTCAATCTAACAACACAGAAACTAAAAATATTCAACCTATGAACATCGACATCGTCGACAATAGTGAAAAACTTACTTCTAATATCAAAACAATTGCCACTGCCACTAATCAAACACAAAATATTGAAAACTATAATTAACGAACTCGTGAACCATTAAATAAATTAGTTATAACTACCAATTAAATTATACAACTGAACTGTATAACCGTCCGCATCAAAAAAAAAAAAAAACAAATTGAACAATATCTTCATTAGAATAACTTTTCAGTGGCATGTCTGTATGAAACTTTCCTACAACCCAATGACATATTCGCCATCAAAAATTACATTGTTATCAAAACCGACCGTAATTCAAATACATCACGTGGGATTGGTGTTGCGATCCTCACCTCTAACAAATTAACATATAATTGTGTTCTCTTTCCCGCACCTTGCAATCCTATTGAAATTTGTAGTTGCATCATCAACACAACACACAGCAAACTCCAAGTTCTAAGCTTTATGTCCCTCCATACTGCCAAGTTCTAGATTCCGTCATTAACAACTTATTTTCTTTCAATTTCAACATGTCCACTTTAATATGTGGCGACCTCTATGCACACAACATATACTGGAGTAGTCATACCTGCGATCCTAGAGGCTTAAAAATTCAAGACGTTATTATAGACAAAAAATTAGTTTTACTCAATAATGGTGAAACCACTCACTTTTCCCCGTTCTCTCTTGACTCGACCTTTCTTTCTGTACACAATACATCAGTTCTTTAGCTTCCTGGCTTGTTCTAAACGAAACATTTAGCGGCACCCATTGTTTGATTGAAATTATTCTACAATTTCACCCCATTTCCCACATTATATCCCGATCTCACGTCACAAAACACATCGAACCATCAACGTTAAACAACTCCCTTCGTAGAATACTGAAATACATCCAAACAGATAACAATCCTGACACTTTTTTTAGACAAATATTCCAGTGCTCTTTCCACTAACCTTAGCCGTAGGATACGAATTAAGTCGCATCTTTCTAATCCTTGGTGGAACAATGCATGTAACGTTGCCAGTGCCAAGTTAAGACTATGCATGAACAAATGCAAAAGAAATCCATCTAGAGAAAATTTCAAAACATTATCTGATACAAAAAAAGTATATAAACACACTCATACGGGAGAAACAGAAGGGTTGGAAAATTTCTGCAATAACATTAACGGTGAAATGTTGGCCTCAGACCTTTGGCGCACTGTTAAACTATTTAGAGGAAATAAGTCCGTATCTAGCCCTATGCCTATTCAACTTTTCGAAGAATTTTGTGATAATCTTACTAGTCCATGTGGCCTTATGTGGCCTTAAACATATCCAAAGACACCCCCCACATTTAGATGGCATTTGCAATTCTCATTTAAAAACGCTAAACTTGCTCTTCTTGTTGAATACAATAAAATCATGAATACATGTCATAGACCCTTAAACTGGCGCCACTTTCAAATTATTACACTAAAAAAAAAAGAGTTAAAATCCGTTAAATGTCAACTCATATAGAAGTAGTGCACTAGTTTCTAATCTTCGGATTTTATTCCAAAGGATTTTTTGCTTTTGCTTAGAATGGTTTCTAGAATCTCGAAATATTCTTAGTGGTGATCAATTCGTCTTTAGACGTTTTAAATCCACTCAGGACAAGATCATCACGCTGTTGTCTGCTATTATCCTTGCTCAATACAGAAACAAGCAACAATGACCCTTAGCAGAAGATGCTTCACAGGCTCGGTATTAAGTCCTATATGCTTTAACATATATATCAACAATGTTTCTAAATCTTTACCTATTGACGTTTCGATATTAGGATACGCAAATGACCTTCTTACTCTCAGCTCACATTCTAACCCAGTAATACAATTTGCTCTAGATATAATTTTTACCAATTTAAATTCAATTCATTTATCACTTTCTATCCGAAAAACGAAATGCGTAGGCTTCTCCAGAAAACGTAAATTTCCACACATCACCCCATTTCCTATTGGCAACTCTACCATACCATACGAGGACACATTTAATTTTTTAGGAATTACTCTACACAAAACACACTCCCCCTTATTCCTCACATTAATACTGTGGTCAAGCAATGCTTTCAGTTGACGAATGTAGTAACATCTACATTCGGCATTTCTTCTCTTTACAGATAACAAAATTATACACAAGTCTTGTAAGACCCAAATTATAATACGCATGTTCACTCTTTTTAGATGCATCACAAAGCAATATCCTAAAACTATGTAGGATTCAATAGAAATGTCTCCGCCTAGCGCTTGGTGCTATGATTTCTGGCTTGCAACAGTTGGCAAATATCATACGTCTACCTTAAAGATTTCGTCTAAACGCCAACATTGTTATTAACAAAATACTGTCTTCTTTGAACCATCCGATAATTCCCTTTGTTAATAGTCTCGCATTGTATAGTCCAATCAATAGCTTTTTAAAAGATCTTCTTCAAAAACTTAACAACATCAACTTTTTATTTGATAAACATCTGTTATTCAAAATTCCGTTTGATTATCATTTCCTACAACCAACAGCCATATTTCTTCGTGCGGAAAAATCCGCAACCGTCTACACCGTTGTACAGCATCAATATTTAAAACTGACCGATGCAAAATGGAAGCACTTCTCTCACATCTTTACTAATGGATCAAAATCTGACATTACAGGCAGTGGCATTTGGCTCCCAGATATTAATATCGAGTCTTATTTTTGGTTTCCAGATATTAAGATCGAATCTCCGTTTTCACAGCTGAATGCCTAGCTAGTCTGGAAGCCATTCGACTCGCATCCACACAAACAAACAAAAAGTTCCTCATAGTCTCAGATAGTAAATCTGCATTACTAGCTTTGCAGTCGTTCCCTGGAAGCAAAAATCATCCATAGGTACTGGAAATCAGATCTTTACTTTTTAACCTCAAACACACATTTAATTCTTTTACTTTTCACTTCCAACATCATAAAAAACCATATGTGATTGTAACAAATCTAAACACACATACCTCTTCATTCATCACAATTATTATAATATCATCATCACGTTAATATTATTGTATAATTCTCCCATTTATCTAAATATTTAGAAAAAAAAAGAGAAGAATCAGCAAAACAATAACGATCCAAAAAACCCAGTTAAAAGAAGAAGAAGAAATAACTGTCAACATAAACTAATCACTGACTTTACTAAGGCTTAGACAAAGTACTTCGCGTTCGCACTGAGCAACACAGAAAATTTGTGTTGTTATTTGCTGAATTGCTTAAGAAGAAGAAGACTATGGAATTTCGGATTAAAAGGACAGTATAAATACAGAGAAAGCAAATCAAAAACTTAAATTTGTAAGCAAAAATTTTAAATATTCTGCTTAACAAAATCGCCAAGATACAATTTATTGCTTTATGTTTGACGAGCATTGCCGGAGAAGAACACGGTGCACAAAACTATCTCTGGAACGAAAAAACCACATTGCAAAAATATTCAATGTTTGAAGATAGACTTCAAGCGTATGAATTGAGGTGTAATGGGAATTAAAAGGAAAATTAGGAAATTTTTGACAAAATTTGAAAATTTATTTCTGTTGCCGCAAAATTGAACAGGACACCCAGAGCTGTAAAAATCGCCATATTTCTCGGAATATGTTGAATTTTTTAATTTACTGCTGTTAAGTGAAATTGTCTGCAGTGAATTATGCAGATTACGTTAGCATTCGAAGATTTTTGTAAACTAATCTCAAATGTATAGTTTGCAAGAATCAAGTATTCATACGTAAGTATTCATACACATACACATATATACATATATCCTTTCACGTCCTGTAATAACACCGGTATGAACTCGTAGAGTATAAATGTAACATTGCGCCTAATAAATCTATAAGATGTATTGAAAGGTACTTTCTAAAATAATCTCGGAGAACAAACTTGGCCCCGTATTAATTTGATGTAAATCCCAGTTTTGAATGGAAGAATAATGACGCTAGCCTTCCATAAGAGTGGAAAAAGATTTCATTACTTAGGCAATTACTGAAGATGGACCTAATAGGAATATGAAAACAATCGTCAAAGGCTCTGAGAATACAAGTAGGAGTTCCGTCTGGACCATAAAGATCCGAGAATGTCAGCATGCCCAGCGACTTTTACACTTTGCCGTTCGTGAACATCATATACAGAAGAATATCAAAAAATTCAAGAGGAGAGAGACACCGATGAATTATCGGTAGCGACGTAAATAAATCACATCTCGCGCATTCAGTGATTCGGCTTCTTTGTAATACTTCACCAATGGACACGTCTTTGCACGTCTCGAGTCGATGAATTACTAAAAGTTAATGTAAAATGGTGTTTAATTTGAAGTAGATAGCATTTGTGTTTTACAAAATTTAAATCAGGTGTTGCACATAAGAATGAGGCGTGTAATCAGTAAATGGGGTTTAAGTTTTTTCTAGAGGCTACTCCTTCTATTACGAAGCATTTTAAAATTTTCGCTAAACCATACTATTGAGTCAACTGAATAGCCGTGCGATGCAAGGAGAACAGAATCGGAAATTAGTATATGAAAGCGTTTTATAAATTCCGAGCAGAGAACTGTCTATAATATTATAATCAAAGTTCTACGAAAGCTCAGATACTGTATTGATAAGTTTAGAGCGATCTGTTCTACTAAATAAAAAGTTGTAATTTTTTATGCACATTGGCGGCTTATCGAATTTCTTAGACAGCAGACTAATCAAAGTTAGGGGCAAAGTCATATGGTGGATGTGTTCAGGAAAAACGAAACGATAGATGTGGGAAATTCTCTTTAGATAAAACCGGGTTCAATAGCTTCCTGTTTATATTATTATTATTAGCGTTCAATTGATAGAGATATTATTCCCATAATTTATCAAACGATTCCACAAACATTGACGGCTAAGAAATGGATATAGAATGTTCTTCAAAGTAGTCATCTGAATTCGAAATAAATGAAAGTCTCATAGAACTCAATGCTGTGGTAAATTTTTGGGCGTCCTACAACCATTTTAATTAAGTAAATATGTTCAGTATATAAAGAAACATCGAATCCGAGAGATATACAAGAGTAATATGTTATGAAATATGTTCAAACTCGATACGAACACATGCGAACTCAATATCAGCGGGAACAGGTAATCATCAATCAAATCAAAAAATCAAATCAACATCAATGGCGCACTATTTTCTTTTATATGGCAACTAATTCACCTCCAACTAGTTTCCAGGCTTAAAAGTTCTGTCATTTCTATGAATTTCCAAACCTTGGCGTTTATGTTATAAACACAAAAAGGAAAGACGAGGGGTAGCATACGGTAAATTGTAAAGAAAAATTAATTCATTAATGAATTGAAAGTGGAAGCAATAGCAAATCGAAACTTTCCTTGTTCTTCCTTCCTGGTTTTAAATACGTTAAAAGAAAACTGAATGTATAAACAAGTTGTTTAATGTTCCGGCCACCAAATGTGTGAAAACCCATAATATTTAATTAGAAAAGAATTCTGAAAAACCTACTGTGATACTTGTGGTATTTTGAAATAAAAGTGTGGGGAGATGCGCGAAAATTTTAACATATTAGAATATTTTGTTGCCGGATTACAACTTTGTATTGGAATATTACTTTGAGAAATAGTAGGAAATGGTATGTCAAATATAAACATATTTTTGAAGGACGTTCAACGTTTCTTATCGTTTCCATTGAATGTAAATAGAATATAACGTTTCCTTCGCAAACGTGGCATAGGATTCTATTAGCTCTAAGGTTCGATTAGAGATAACACTGAACAATAAAACTGAACGATATTGAATGCTCCTGTACCACCACCTGTTTCACCATTTAATAAAAAAAAATGGAATCAAATTCGGTCAGGAGATAATTGCGCGTAAGTTTGTTATTAACGTAAAGGTTTTTTTAATCTGAAACTGATGAAACGTAAAGAAATTTTGATTACTACTCATCGTTGCTGCTCATTTGCTTTTCAAGTTATAACTTGAAACTTTAAACGCGTTTTCCTTGACGAATTCTCTTTTAAGATAGTGATATGTAAAAAGGAAAAAAATACAAATCAGCCCCCTCTTTGAATCATTTTTTGACAAAGTGGACTGATGATCATTCAACATTGAATTCGTTGCTTGTCGTTCAATGGCAACGTTATGAAGCGTAACAAAAATTTTGAATTTTTCGCCGTTGACAAAAACTTAGAAATTTCCTTCGCCAATTGTAGATTTTCTTTATATCACTGATGAATTTTACACTGACTCGCAGGTACATGCGATGGAATTGACAATGATTAAAACTTTGGATTGTAATCTATCTCGGCCTATGCCCACACATTTTCTAAAACGCTTTTCAAAAGCCGCCGAAGCAGACGACACCCAATATGCAGTATCTAAATATTTAGTGGAATTGGCGATGATTGAATCCTATATGGGAGGTCGCTACGGGCACGAAGTAGTGTAAGACGATTCGTGACCTTCACTGCATCCCTGCGTTTAATCCGACAAATCGGGAATATTTTTATATTTATACCGAATGCCGAGCAGAAAGCTTTTTTAATATAGGTGCCATGTGCGAATGCCCAGAAAAAATTACGATTAATGCAGACAATGTTACATTTGTTAATTGTTTTTAGCATTGTTTTGGGTTTTTCAGAAACAGGAGATCATTTTTCGAGAGCATCGTCTCTATTTTGTTCTTAAGAAACCGTATAGTATATTTGTAACTTAGTAAATCACACCCTTTTGTATAACCGGATTTTTCATCTACTTAATGTAGCCGCGATTTTATACTTCTGCACATCTAAATTACATGCTCTGCTTGCTTTATTTTGACTGGAGAGATTGCAAAAAGTTTCATATTTATTTTCGTTTCTGGTCGTAGAGGATGAAGATGTAAATATAGCGTACGGTTGCCTAACACTTTTTTCCTTTCCGTTTTTTTAGTAAAATTTAAGAACTTTTCCTTAGACCGCTTTAAAATAATTTTAGGATTTTTGCCCTTTTTTCCTTTTCAAGCAAAACATGATGTAAAGTCGAGTTTTAACAAATATTGGCGGAAAGAAAGAAACCAGATTGACTTCCATTAGAGTATTGTTGGAATTCTTTTCAATTTCCATGAGTGTAATTGCGGTAGATGTGCAAGGAAATCTCAAAAAGATCCTTTTTCATAATTAAACGAAAGTTTTCGGCTCTAGTTTGCCCTTTGTTTCGTTTACGTGGAAGAACTGTAAATATACTTGATTAAAAATTATGAGTTTTTTTGATTTTCTGAAAAAGAATTAATAGTAAAATTTACTTCCGTCTTTCTACGGAAAAGTTTCTTGAGTGCTTTCAAAATAATCAGCTTGAACGGCCACATTTTTGTGGAAAGCAGAAAGACTTTAAAATTAATTTTGCCCTAAATTTCGTTAAGAAAATTCTTTCTATGCCGCGCCTAGTCTTTGGATTGGGCGCGATCTGCTTAAACTCGGTCCTTTCGTTGCAGCACTATGACTAAGTTTTTATGGTCGTTACCATTCCAAGTTCATTGCAAACACACCAACGAATCTATTAAGTAATTTTCTTCAAGTAATAAGTAAGTAATAAGCTTCTTTACATTTTCATATACCTGCGTTGTTAGAAGAACTACGACTAGTACTACTAAACTGCCTACCTATTTTTGTATTTGTATATTTTCGCTAGTGAATTACCAGCCATAGCGAATTTTCAGTTGAGTTTAGCTTTTAATATTAAGCAGAATTGCGTATTGGGTTGGTAATGAACACCTCACAACAATAGCAAATTTTTTTTTATGAAAATAGATGAGGAAAGATGTTTAGCAAAAAAATTAATTTTTCTGAATTTGGACCACGTAAATTCACGTTCACGCAACCCCTCCGCCTAGGCGGTTGGGAACGAAATATAATTTTATGTATGTAACACTTATCTTCCGGTAAACAATAAATTATCCCATCCCAGGCAGAAATGGGAACAAAAAATAATCAACCGTCCTTAAAATCAAATAAAAAAAATTGTTACTGAAAATACTCAAACCGGAAACATAAGCAATTAACATTTAATTTAAAGCTAAGCTTATAAAAAAAGCTTTCACAAAATAAACTGTCTTGAGACTTTTGCTACAAAAAGCATGCACAGCTACTCAAGATATTTTGCTCAGAGACAAATTATTTAGTGTGGCAGTGGCAATGATTTTAATGTCTCTGCTGGAGTATTTATTAGGTTTTTTCGCTTTAAATAGTCATCTATTGTGAAAAATTGGTACAATATATATTAATTTTTATTTATTAATTTTTAACTACTACGCTGTTCGAAAGCTCTTTGAGAGTTTAAGCTTAGTTTTCGTTCAATAAGTCTTCCAATTCACTGTCTTCGAAGTTTTTTGTTTTTACAACGCGTTCTTCTTTTGTGTAGCGCTCCACTTTAATAAACGGAATAATCATAAATCGCAGCTATCAAATTTCACAGTTGCCACTTGCGTAAAGAAAAATTCTATAAAATTTAAATAGTGGTGCATTCTTATTGAGACACTCTTTACTTGCTTTTAATGACAATCCTTACATAGGAAGGGATGGGCTTATGTGATTCAAAGGTAATGTTCGAAATGAATATATCAAATTACTGTTTTGAACCAATTTTTATCATAAAATTAGGTCAGATTTTATCCTCATATGTTTATATTTTGTAATTATGTTTGTATTTAAGAAGTACAAAAAATGGTCCCATACTAGCTGTTTTGGTATTCGTTTAGTATGCTAAAATGCTAGTTGTCTACTACGTTTTGTCCGACACGTTTTCATCTTTGCGCCAGCGCGTATATCAAAATCTATGAATTTACTAAGAATATTTAATAAATTTGCACAAAAATGTTTGGAACATGCTTCTGACTCGGCAAGTACTGTAAAATATACGCATTTTTAATTTTTTTTTTTTTTTGTAGCATTTACTACAATTGAAATTTTAATAATTTTTGTTTTTAAATTTGTATCTTCTTTTTCATGCTTTTTTCCTATTTCTACCATTTAATGTGATTACCATGACAAGAATGTAAATTCTTTTAAAAGTTAAACAATTTTGAATATCAACAAGCAGTCATCGTTATCGAAATAGTCGACTGTGGAAGGCAGATTGGCATATGGGCTGTTTGCTGTCAGTCAGATTCAACTTTATATGAAGCGTTTTTTATTCAATTATACTCTCGTTTTATGCGATAGAAGGTAATTACAAAAAAAGATTTTTATGTTGGTATTTAACACATTTAAAAAGTATTAATTTAAATAGTGCACGAATATTAAAGTCTTTGTTGCGTTCGTAAGACCAAAAAATATTGGGCAATAACCATATGTATTGGAATAATATAGCATCTCCTTTAATTAATACGAATCTGCAGCTGAAGTCGTAAATTGAAAATAGTGAAAGAGCCTAATCGCAAGTGATTAAGGAGAACGTAACACACTTTGCTCCAAGTACGTTTTCTCAACAATTAACCATCATATTCTCAAATGAGAATTTAAAACAGTTTCTAACAAAATTCGGTTCTGAATAAGGTCTAACAACTTTCCTCACAAACCTTTATATAGAAATTTCAGTTTTAGCTAATTTTTAATGAAATATTTAAAACAAGGCTCCTACACTTGTAAGTTACATAGACTATATGTAACCTTATGCAATTTTAAAGATTTTTTTCATCAATTCAATCAAAAGGAATATTTTCTGCTCGAACCGAATTCAATGATACCTGTCGCTGTCTTATTTCTGATACTATATCGGAAGAGAGAGCGACCGTATAAATCTCAAATCATATTTTCGGATGATTTGATAGCATTATAGCTTAGTTTCTTCTACTCACGCTGAAGCTCATGCCTTCTCGTCAAATAACTGCGAGACGCAGTTCTGTACGTTGCAAACATTTGGTGCAAGAGTGTACTAAACTTTGTGGTACAAATTAGAGTTAAGTTAATTATATTAAAAAATGAATCGTTCGCGAACTTTACGGAGTTTTCAGTCGATAAAGTTCCCCTAATGAGCCAACAATTCGAAAGTTTGTAAAAAAAATTTGGAGAATCCGGGTCGATTATAGACAGCAAGTCTCCTTTGTGTCTTGATTTGACTGCTGTAAACGAGAGCGTCGCCGCAAACCGGCATGGTTCTCAACAACTTTAAATTTAACGAAACACCGCACAGAGAGTTTTGACGAAGGGCCTTCGCTTTCACCCGTACAAGTTTCGACTTACCCAAGAGCTCAAAACAGCTGACCATGCAAAGCGCTGGCAATGACATAACACGCTCTTGTTTTGATACCCTCTATTTGGACTTTAAGTATGACTTAGTATTGTAGCACATTATGTTTTTTAAATTTATTTGTGTATTGTAACTTGTTGTTGTTGTTTGTTTTGTATACCGAATCATGCCGCTATCTTGATTTAATGTTAAGTTACTTGCTTTTTGATAAAAAAAGAGGTCACCCTTCAAAATAAGCAGATATTTATTTACAAATGGTGACTAGCAACTCCGGTCATTAACATAAAAGGTCAAATTATTTATAAATAGTAATTGTATGGAAGTCGCCACAATTGAAAAGGGGAAATGAGGTTTGTGCCTTTAATTCTCGGTTTTCTTACAGGAAAACACTTAAGGAAAAGCATGTCCTCTTCTCTGAGCAATCCACGTCTGTCTTATTTCGTCCAACGTGAATAGAGAGTTCAAATAGTAATTTGTATTTCCTTTATTCCGCCATTAGATGAAATCTGGTTTCAAGTAGTTTGCTAAGTACTATATAATTTTTGACAAAGAAATAAAAAAAGGAAAAAGGGAATCGGCAAAGCCGTTCACTTTTCCCACCTAGAATGGAAAATTAAAAACAAAGCGATGTTTTCAAAGCAAAAGCCTTTTGCATTGCAAACCAATTTTATTCCAGTTTCGTTTCGATTCGTTACCTTAACAAAGAAACTTAACATGCTCATCATTTCTTTGGAGATTTATAACTTATCCACCAAAATATATTATTTTAATTAACTATTAAAATAATGTTTCATTTTGAAAATATATTCTGACATTTTGTACAACCTAATTTTTAATTTTTTTTTTATTAAAAAATAATGGCACAGGACCCTGTTAATAAAACACAAAATTTAATTCCGAAAAATAATTCATTTCTATTTTTTTATTCATCTTAACGCAGAGAAAGCATTTGAATCTCCTACTTTTATATTACTTGAAGGAAAGTTTACTAGAAAATCCGCGTTCTGCAAGTGTTTCAAGAAGTCCATCTGTGTCACATGAATCTCTACTGCAAGGTTACAATCTAACATGTTACCTAATGATTTCCAACCTCTCTAATAAGTTAATAGATGTCTTTTGAAAATGCTTACATTCATTTAACAGCATTTTCAAACAAAAATACGTAAGCGACTTTTGAATGGATACGAGGTAGAGAGCAATTCGATGTGTTAGCACATCCGTTAAGAAATTGAAAGTATTAGATGAATATTTTCGTGATAACTATGGATTTGACTGTAGAGTAATAATTTTTCTTAAAGGATCTTTTTGGCTATTTCACAATACGTAAAGTAAACCGTCAGATTTTGTCTTTGGTCAAAAGGGTAAAATCGCTGAGAGTACGTAAGCAAGCAATCGATTTACGGGACTAGTGTTGGCATGTGGTGCCCTTGTTACATTGACCTAACATCAAGTTTTTTTTAAATCTAATGAAATTTAATTTAACGATTTTCGCTTTGGCACTTAATTAATTAATAAAAATATGATTTATTTACACTAAATAAATTTTAATTTTATACTTCTCTATAAAAAACATTTCTACAAAGTAATTAAAGAGGAAATTAACTAAAGTAAACGAAGTAAATGTCTGTTAAGGCTGTCTTAAAAAAGTCTTATACCTAGAACACGCTTCATTATTGGAACGAAAACGATGTAGTATAAACCATTCTGGTTTCACTTTACAGAAAATACCGCTATAAAGAATCATTTTTCATAACTAAGCAAAATGCTGAATATAAACAAACTTTTATTGAACATGCGATTTATGTTCTACTTCCTTAACATGATATGCATCTTTGTTGCAAGGTTACAAGAAAAAAAAGGAAACAAATTTTTTTTATTCTATGCTTTTGTACGAAACTATTGACACACAAACTGATCAATCCTTATAAATGAACGATGTAGATAGCGGTATACCTCTAATCACATTTCCTTTTTATCCAAATCCTTTTCCAAATATCGCGTGAATTTGTACCTGCTATTTGCAAAAGAAGAGAAGCATGAAAAGAGAGCAAATTATCTGTTCAAATAATAAGGGTGGGCCTCTTTTAAAATAAAAGCGTGAGGATAGTCGAATTTAGACGCTAGAAGCAAGGTGAATGAACTAAGTGAAGTAAGAAAAGTGAGTGTTTCATTTTAAAATTTAAATAGCTTATAAGTGCGTGTCTCGGTTTTTTGATTGTTGTTGATGTAACGGCATCGTAAATTCTGCCTTTCTATTAATAGTTACATTTACATTTTTAATACATACTAGAGTTCAATTAAATACAAATGAAACAAATAGCAATAAACCTTAAAATCTCTCAAATAGTCTTTGATCTTAAGACATAAAGAATTCATTTCACAATTTAGTGATAGACATACCGATGCAGACAGGTTAGAAAGAAAGAAAACAACAAAAAATGTGTACATCTATATAATGGAAAATAAAGAAAAAATACCTATTAATGTAAACGAGCACAATTAAAACTAAACATTTAGCCATTTCTAATGAAATGTTTATTAAAATTAATATTATTAGAAAACATGTGTTTTATTATTAAAACGCAAAAAAAAAAAAAATATTGTTAAAGTTAATAGAACTTTCACTATTGAGTTAACTGTAATTCCTGAGTTTGATATAAGCAAAAGCCAAAAAACCAAAAATTTTACAATAACCGGCATAACATCACGATTCCTCAAACAAATGTTG
>KK351371.1:58927-70994 GCA_000671755.1 Glossina brevipalpis | reverse complement strand
CTACTTCTTAGCGCTTCCTGTTATTAATTTCCTTCTGATTAAACCAACTCTAACTGTAACTAACATAGACATGCATTGCAGCAGTTTAAAAAGCTATTTTTCTTGCAGGGCATTTAATTCGTTTGTTTTTATTTTAATTAAATTTTTTCCTTTCTATTTATTGTTGGTTATTAAACAAATTTCTTGTAAATAATAGTAATAAATGGTAACCGTATAAGCAATACACTCTTAGCTTACTCTTAGTACTCATAATATCAATAAATGTCTTGCAAAAGCATTCTCCCGGTTATCTCGGTTTTCGCGTAAAAGAATCCAACAAGGGAAACAGTCGGGGCACATATCTCTGAAATTTCTATTTATCTCATTATTACTCTCCGGTCTTTCAATGCTGAGTTTTGGCTATGCGTGCTACTGCTCAAGAATTATTTTATTTTTTTACTCTATGAAGTCCAACCAAATTGAATAAACATTAATTCACACATAAGTATTTATGATAAAAACACTAGCAACAGCTTTTTTTTAAAAAAAAAGAAGAAGAAGCGGTATTTCTAATTTAAAAAAAAACATTTATTACAAAATTAAGAAATTATTAAAAACCGATGACAAAGCAACTGATATTGGAAGCAATTTCTTCTTTAATTCTATAACTCCAAGCGATCCCTGAAGAGAGTTTGACATGAAACAGTGCACGCACTGCAGCAGTTCAAAAGCTATATCTCTTACAAAGCATATAATTTGTTAAATAAATTTTTCCTAACCCTTGATAATAAATAATACGCATAACGCATAATAAGAATTTTCTGAAATATTTCTTTTCGCTAAAAAAAGCCAAACAAAGCGAAACCATAGGATTATATCATAAAAATGCAATATTCATACAATGAGAAATTCATTACAAAACCATCAGCTATAGTTTCTTTTCTTAAAAAAAACAAAAAATTAAAAAAGAAATTTTAGTGCAAAAGTAAAGAAATGTTAACATAATGATAAAAAAAATTATGATTGATAGGAAAGAAAATCGTATATGTTCGTATTTCGCGTACGTGCGAGATTCTTTGGCGGCAATGCTGGATATGACTGACGAAATCAGGCGGGTGCGCTTTCTACTAAATGAAGAAGAATCAAAAGCCCGTTTAGTGGAATGGGAAAAAGTAAACGTTTGCAAGAAGAGCGTCGTCGAGCTGTCAAACGCCAAGAGGAACAAAGGCGCCAAGAAATGGAAGAACAACGGGGACATATGACTGCTGGCGCTTGGGAGAAATGGGAAAATTTGTGGCAGAATCGTGAAAGTATACTTTTTGTAGCCGGATCTCAGGTCCTTTTCTAGAAGCCCCAATTTGATCTGAGATTTCCTGTTCTCACTCAAGTTATTTTCAAAGTTCTTGATTAGTTCGATTCCAGCATTCAGGTCGATGTACACTTCTATGCCATAGAAGTTTTTGTGATTGTAGGAAATATAGTCAACTAATCCATATTATCTATATTTGATATTTTACGAAACATTCAATCGAGAGGTTCCAATATCAGTCTTTTTTTTTTTTGAAAACTCTCAATATGAAATATGCGGTTTCATGCAGGGTGGTGAGAATTTTCAAGCATTCGTTAATAATAGCGATATAAACATGGGGGTGCTCTGATTATAGAACAAGAAGTTTTGATAAATATTATATATTGCAATGTGCTCACTCTATGTCTTATTCTATACAGATTAGTTGTGAGTAACCTAACATACCAGTAGATTTGTAGTTATGCCTACTTTAGCAAATTGTCGTACGCTTATTTTACATTTCAAAATGATTTAATGTTTTTTATTATTTATTTTTACATAAGGAACTCAAATTAAATTAGTCGTAAGAAGCATTGTAACGTTAGTTACCGTATAAGCAATAGATTTGCTCCTTTAATCTTTAATAATATATTAAATAAATATAGGCATTCTTTGTTAAAAGATATTTAAAAAGATATGCTTGTTTAAGTACATAATATTTGTGTTCTTATCTCTCTGTTTTATTTTCTCCCATTTCATTATTATATCTACATAATTTCGATACTCATCAATTTTGATGATGCATTCGCTATAGGTAAGAAGACACACTCGTACAATCAGGTACTAAATGTATATGAATTATAGTTATATGTTTTGATCTTATAGCTGGGTAAAGCTTTGTTTCTCAGGCTAATAAAAGTCATAAAGAATGGCGAGATAAATTAAATGTCAAGGGCAGGGTCGCTGTGAATTCATTGCAAAACTGAGAAACAAACAGTGGAAGCAAAATATGATTTTAATTGAAGGCTAACACCTCTCTAGCAGCGTATTTTTGTCAGGTTTTTTGACTTTTGGAGTATATCGTGTATATTGTTGGATATACTGGAGGATCATTCTTGTATTAAAGAAAGTGTTTTTTTGGCAAAAATATAATCTATTGGTAACTATTATTTTTTCTATTGTAATTGAGTATTTCTTTATTTTTTTTAACAGATTTTATAATTATGGATTTATGATTTTATTATCGTATCGTAATTCGTATGAGAAGTTGTTCTAATTTGCTAATAACAATAGATTCTGCTTAAGCTGATTGTCAACTTGTCTATTTTTTCCTCGTTTTTGTACTTAGTAAACAGGTTAATTAAAACCATTTATTTAAATAATTCAATTATAATTTCAAAACAAAACCTACAGTCTATACTTACTTATCTATGACATTGTAATCAAGAAAGCAGATAAAGCAAGCTGTAAAAATCCAATAAAAATTTGTTGGGAAAAGACGCATTTTGCAGCTTTAATTGCGTACGATTGTTAAAATTATTGCGGGAGGATTTAATGAGACTTAAAAAAAATATAAAATCGTTTTCTAAAACTCGTTTCCTTAGTGCTATATTTTATATGTAGATGTTCTTGTACAATGCATATATAAAATTTTCAGACATGACTTTCAATTGCTTTATGGCTCCTCTACAAAGAGATGTAGGTTATATTTAACAGCAGAAATCAAAGCTTAAAAACCAGAAAAACTTTGCAAATATGTTGCGAACAATTCTGACTCTCAAGGAAAAGATTATAGAGTAGTATATGTTATTACAAAGTTGAAGGTACTTTCATTTTCTTTATAGAATTTCTTTATTTAGGCAAGTGACTTAAAGGATATTAGCAATAATAATATGTTTTCAACTAAATCATAAGAGATTTTTTTCTTTTTTCGTAAAACTTTTTTTTATATCCACGATCTGTCAAAATTTAAAGAGATGCGTTGTATACTGTGTCACTTTAAACGCAACGCAACGAGAAATGAGCATTAAGAGAAACACCAAAAGATTGACATTAAAGAGATTTTAAACTTTCTTCGAAGCTTTTATTTCAACTTGTAGGATTATCAAGGGTTTCTTCAAAATGTTAAATTACAAAAACACAATCAGTGTAGGTTTTAATAAAAAGCTTTTTTTTATAATATCGCTTAAAAACTCATTACAAAATCCTTTTGCAATTTTTGCATTTCATCACAGAATGTTGATGTTAGTTGGCTGAAATTTAAAGTAATTCGATGGGCAGTTGAGGCATATTAGATATATAGCCAATTCATAGTTTCGAAGAAAACGCGATAGAATAAAGAATAGTTTTAAAAACCGACTTCACTCGAAAAAAACACGTCAGTAGAATTCGAGTCTCTTAAGATCTTGTCCGTTTGAGACATTCAGGTGAGTGTTGCCAGTTATATAGGCGTCAACACCATATGGTGCAAAAACCGCGGAGACTTTTTATATGACTCAAAATACAGCATTTCTTCCACACCAGAGGTGACGTATTGCAGTCTAATGCAAATATTTGCTATGGCCAAGCCAACAGTCAATGTATATCTTTTCATGCCGAACATCGCCTCAACCTTGTTACTGTTTTCATAGTTGGTGGCGGTATTTCTTAGCTGTTTGTCTTTTAACTGTTTGCTGCATTTATGCGATCACGGTTTAATGTGCATGTGTGTGCATGTAATTGAAATGTTTCAGATTTTACATTTCTGCGCGAACGATTCTAATATTTGTGGTATGTGGCTAATGGTCTTCGTCTGCTTTAGAGGGCTAACCGCTAAACACTAACTACTTTGACGTGCTTCTTATGTTAGAGTGTTAGTTGTAATCGAAAATGGAACTAATACTGAATACAATTGGATCATCGCCACGATGTCTCCAAATACAAAGTAATATCAAATGTTTGATTAAGAAAAGTAAACTGAGTAAAGGACTAACTGGGTAAATTACTTTAATGTTCTTGGTCTACGCTTTCGTCGAAGTTGTGACTATGTTAGGCATTTCTTTTAATTACTTTATTTTTTATATATGCTTTATATATAAACTTTATTTATTATATAATAATGCAAGAAATTTTCCTTCCTATCTTCAGTCCCGACAACTAGCAAGTTTGCACATAAGCACAGGGCTAAGAACAATAAATAGACGAACAGACCAGATTATTTATATAGAAAAAGTTCTAATTTCTTAAGTTTGTTTACAAAATCGATAAAAGGTGATATGTTTGCTTTACTAAATGAATGTCGAAAGTTGAAATTAGATCAGATAACCATTTTATGAACCCCTGTCTAAATATCAAAATTATTTGAAGGATAATAAGATTTTTTAGAATTTTCGATATTTCTAATTGAAATACTGCAATAACAATTAGCTAATTTCAATACCGACTTAAGCTGTTAAAGGGCTAAACGCGGTGCGTGACGGGAATTAAACAGTAATAAGAAGACAGCATTTTCTAACAGTGCATCTGTGAACCTTTTAATCAATCTAAATAAGTAAAAAGATGTGTTTAGTTCTATCAATATTAGGGTTTAGAGCAGCTCCACACAGCTGGTGGTCTTCGATAATCCAAAAATGAAGTTGCAAGGAATAGCTGGTCTTCCAAAGCTATCAAAATACGGGTACGGAATATTTATTAGGTGCTTGCATGTATTTTGTCCAGCGACTTCCACAAGTAAAAGTGACGAAGTATTGCGAAACACCAGTATACATAAGGGTAGAATTCGATAAGCTTGACAATTCTCTAACTAACATAACAGTTTTCTATTTAGTGTCATTGAATTATTTAATGTATAAAGACGCTAACCAAGGAACGCTCAAAATGGCATTTACGGCATTCATTTTCGACTTTCATTTTCAACATTCATGATTTGCAGAAATCTGCTAAGCTTAAACTCTCAAAGAACTTTCGAACAGCTTAGCAGTTAATAAATAAAGTATATTGTACCAATTTTTCTCAATAAATGACCTGTCAAGCGAAAAAATGGCGAAAAATTCATGCAGTCACCTAATGCCGCTCACACACAGGGGAGGGAAAACATAAAAAAAAATGTAAAGATTTTTGGAGGAATTGTGGATCAAGCTAATGATGTCCAGTTGTTATGTAGTCAGTAGTTAAAGAAAGATTCGTCAGTTTATAACTTGAATATAAATAACGCAACAAAACTAATATATGTAAAGAATGGCGTTTTGCATTAGCTCAACATCGGCCTTGATACCTTAGTAATGAAAGTTGGGGAATATAACATTAACATTTTTCGCGTAAAATAATCAATGCGTCATATGAAAATAATGACCCTGGGGAACCGTGTTCGCGATCAATAGCACTAATATCTGGTTGAAATAAAAAGTACGAGACATTGACTTCGGTCTCGTAATGAACGAGCTCGTCAATATAGTCGTGATAACGTCGTGACTTTAAAAACAATGAAGTACATGAATTTAAGTACCGCCTAAACCCGACGTAGAACTTATCGAAATGTTTCATAAAAATTCATTTTCGGTCATAATAATTTTATCCCAGTGATCGCCCACCTACAATCAGAGCTACGCAATTCAAAATGTCAAGAACAAACAAAAATGTCATAATATATGAAAGTTAATTAGAATATTATAACTGTACAACAAGGCGTTGACGTTAATCTATATTCATAGACTAGGCACCATATTCAGGAATAGAAAACTTCATTATTTTTTAGAAATATTGGTTGCATTTTACACATAAACTCAATAAGACGACGCAGCATGTAACAGAAACCGGGAAGAAGGTTTTCAATTGATGTGAACTCCGACAATATATATTGCTATTGTAATGAATGCATACCATAACGTGCATACATCATAATGTATGCACAGGGTAGTGTGCAAAATGTAAGAAAAAGAAAACAAAACAAAAGTAAAGAAACGGCACACTAGCGAAAATGCTGCGCATGCATTAAATGTCCACTTGCACCGGCGCCCCAATAAAATGCTCATATTATAATTTTCGTAGATTAAGTACTTTTGTATTTATTCAAGACTATTGTAATTCTTCACAAAACTTGTATATAAACTGTTAAAATTTTCCTAAATAAAACGATTGAAAATATTCAATCGTACCGCTGAGTCAATCTTGGCGTAAAGTACATTTTTGATTTTTCAATTCAACTTATATTAGTGACGCTCTGCGCTGAGCATATTTTGGCGATACAGAGTGCTTTGTCATGGCGGGAACAGCCGAGCAGTTTAGGTTATTTTATACACTCTGTAGAGACGCGGAATCTATGTCCGTCTATATCTAAATTCTCCAACATACTTTACAACACTCTGTTGAGACGCGGAATCCATGCTCTTCTAAATCTTTATCCTCTAACATACATTACACTATATTCGCTACATTTCTATATACTTTGAACACTTGTTGTCTTAAACCCTTTTTGAGTTTATACAAATTTATGATATCATTCGCAGAACAAGTGTTTGCGTGATATATCAAATGAAATTAAGAGGAAAAACTATCTTGTAAAGACTCAAAAACGTGTTAAGCCTAATTAGACGGGAATCTCAAGTTGCTTTTGTCGAACAGCTGAACTACATGTTGTGTTTCTTTTTATTGAGATCTGCGCATATTCAGTTCAATGCAAAAAATATTTAGAAAAATCTCGTAATATTGCAGGTAAACAAAATTGCTGTCTAAAAGCGAAAGCTAGAAACAGGTCTCCAAAATTTTTTTAAAACAAATATATTTAACAAGACGCTAATTAAGATGATGTACGACGTGCACAATAAAATAAATATATAGTTTTTCAAAATTGTGATACACCTTGCTGGCTTTCCGAGTTGCCTTCAAGCAAGCTGTTACTTTTGTTTCGACAGATGATCGATCAAAGGTTCCGTTCTCTCGGGAATCGAGCATGATTCTTAGAGTTGACTTAAAAGATGAGTGGCTTCTAGTCCCGAAATATCCAACCTCAATGTGCTGCTTCGCTATTTCTGAGAAAAGTTTTTATAAGAGTGGAAATTTGCGATCTACGATTTCACTCAGATAGTGTAGAATTTAAACAATCAAAACGATTCATTTATTGAACGTACAATTCGATAAGGAAATAAATAGAAATAAATTTTCAAAGGTATGTATAAAAAATTATTAAAAATATAGTTAAAACGAAAAAGCAAAAAAGATTTATGTAAATAACTGTAAAAGCCAAAGTAAGAACGACAAAATTTATTTTTTACATAAACCAAGGCAAAGCATTGCACAAATATGTGCTTTTCAACTTTTCCCAATGGACATTTTTTTTTTAAATTACCCATTTTCCGTATACTGCTGAGACAGATAGCAAAAATGCTTCTTTTGTTTACAATGGAAACAATAAAAAAAGCAAACGCGAGAAAATTTATTCTTTATGAAAAAAGATATTAAGGATTTCGCAGTCAAAAAAAGGTCCCTTTTTCATTTCAAAACTTCTTTCTTTCTAAGCATAAGAAGTTCGGTCATCAGACAAGTTAAGTTTAATGACCAGTCAGTCTATAACACGCAACAATTTCGACAAAGCATATATAGAATAGAATTTTCACGGTATTACGGCATAGGTTATTACCACAAAATTAATACGGTGTAATTACACCGTATTAATAATTCCGTGTTATTACACCGTGTTACGTGTACGTACGGTCTTATTATACTGCATTAATAATTCCGTATTAATTATGTGGTAATACCATAAGAATTCTAATAAGAAGTGTGAATCAGCTTTCGTGATTTCTCCTCTTCTTTTTTAGAATAGTAAAAAGAATGAATGCCATTCTCATACAAATAATCAACCATCGATTAGGATTAAGTAAGTCGAAAAACAGTACTTTGTTAAAAAAATGTGAAGTCGCAATTTTGCTTAAAATCTGCATTAATTTGCATAACATATTTAATGTCCAAAGTAGAAAAGAGGCAAAGTTTTTGGTACATAATAACTGATAAAAACAGGACGAATATTAAGAACTCTCTTCCAGCTACGCAAAAAAATTTTGTTTCTTCTTCTTAAAAGCGACCAAAATTCAGTCAGTATGTGAGAATTTTTCATTCTATTTGTTTTACAATGAGAAGATTATTTTTATCATTTAAGCTGATCATGCGTTAAAAGCATACATAAATTTAATGAAAGCACAGTCAGCTTATGACAGATTGACACGTGTTTATGTTTTTTCATCGGTTTCTATGCGCGCTACATGCGCTTTTCCCTTACTTATGGTTTCTACAATATTAAGTACTACGACAAGGCAATTGGATAATATGGCGGCAATCATGATTACACGACGTAGTGATGGTGATGATGCTTTTCCATTATTTATACGGATAGTATATGCAAGTATGTGCATGCATGTGCATGCATGATGAGCGAGCATTAACAGAAAGCTTTCTGATGAACGCTAAAATTATTCAACCCTTTCTCGCATTTTTTCATTTGAGATCAAATGAAAAATAAATAAAAAAAGTGGTAAATGATTTATTTATGCCACCGAACCACTTATTGGTTTTTTTTCTGATATATTAATTTTTTACTTCGTTTTTTTATTTTTCGCAGCCATTACCAAATAACTTTAGAAGAAATAAAGAAAAGCATAAAACATTTTTATGCCCTTTAGGTGAGTGTGTTTCAAGGGAAACTTCAAATGGAAAGATTGTGTTTTAAATTGTGATATTACAGCGGTGATTTTAAATCAGAGAAACTGCTGCGATGAAGAGAACAAGAGGGTGTACTAGAAAAGAGTTTCATTTTGTACTTCTTCCGCGATTCGAAAACATGAAGGTGCTGTTGGCACCTCCTGCTAGTTGAATGGAAGTCTATGATAGGACGGATCATGCCGAAGACCCATTTGTTGCCACAAGTGTCAAGTAGTTCCTACTGCTCTACTACTATGGCTTGACATCTTTGGAGAGTCGCGTATTAACTGCCATTGTGGGCATATTCTTGAAAAGGTACAAATCGCCGGCTTGCAATAGAGCCGGTTATTTGTCGTAGAAAATAAGGGAGGTTTTAGATAATCCTCGCACCGACCAGAAATTAAAACATGAATTTAGTTTTTTTATCGTGTTGCCAATCCAGAGGTTAATATTTTATTGCTCTATGCGAGGCATAGACGATGAAAGATGCAAACTTGCTTAAGCATATATCTAAGTTGAATGAACGCATCTGCGGATAGATACATTAATATGTAGCATAAAATTGTTAGTGGCATTCTTTAAATATTTCTAATATTATTAATCCTATTTTTACAAGCACGCATTGGCATAATGGTTTTTATATGTTTCCATCAAGGGCTGGAGGACGCAGGCATGGTAGTTGCATGTTTCCTTTTGTAACGTATATGAGAATCTATAACGTGTATGTAATCCTCATCAGCGTAAAACAACGTCGAAACAAAATAACAAAAACTTTTCGGAATCGATTTAGGAATGTCCGTCTTCTGTCAAATTACAATTCATCTAAGCTTGAATGAAAGATGAAGAGAGTTAGTAGCTTAGGGGAGAAGCCTATTAAAAATGTATTGAATCAAACTATTGTTTTACGAGCACATCTCATACAAATTTAAAAAACGCGCTAGATAATAAAAACTTTCTACCAATTCTCTAATGAAATCAGTATAAAAATTCATTATAGTGTACAAATTAAATATGCAAAATATGGATGGGATGGGAAGGAATTCTGACAAGGTCGATTGTTTAATGTTTTATGGTGCAAATTTATCCAGAATAGTAATTTGACATATAAGTTTGTTATCATATATTTACCCCGCAAAGGGTCTTCATGGAAAGTAAGTCTCTATGCGACAATAAGATCTAATGTTTACAATTTCATAACGAAAAAAGGCGAAGAATAACAAGCTCTTTGACAAACAATAAACTTTTGCAAATTGAAAGTTTTTGACATCCCTCACATATAAGCGTGTCCATGGAAGACTTCGCATGCAACTAGTGTATTTAATGTTCAACCTGAGCCTAGTTGTAATATCTTTATTTGTTTTCAAATTAAGATCCGTATTAAATATGAACTGATACGTTACTAACTTAAACCAACCATTACTCCAACTAACTAATGATTACTTTTTCTCATCTAAAATGCAATGCTTCGATTTCTATAGAAATATAGTTTCTCTTTACGTTGATATTAATAAATGCCAGAAAAATTAAATAATATTAAAGTGAATAAAAGTAAAAATTTTCACTTCTCTCTTTGCCGTTTAAAATACATGCAATATCTCCGCAATAAAAACTCTGTAAATATTATTTAAAATTTTTAATTCCTTTTCTATAGCTCCTTGGTAGGGAACGAAATAACTTACAGATAAAATACCACATAAAAATTAAAAACTACACATTTCAAATTATAACAATAATGATAGAAAATGAGAGAGATATCACGCACTTCTGGTACATGTACTTATGTCCATTTAATAAAATGTACATACAATAATATGAATGGATCGTGTCGCGTGGCATTTTTCTCATACATTATTATTTATTTATTTATTTATTTCAAATATTTATTTCACAAATATTTCATTACAAATTAACAAGTATTTAATAAAATAAAGTTGGAAAATGGAAAAAATGATTATATATCAAAAAAAAAAAAATAAAAAAGATAAATTTTTTTATACTATTGTATATATATAATTTTAATTTTAATCAATTCAAATTATAATTAATTTAATATTAACATTTTAAGGCCAAAAATGAAAACGTAAAAATTGTACAATTTAACAATAAGCTACTATATATTAGACAAATAACCACAAATCGGATAATCCGACAACTAATATCTCATTATCATATTTCTGATTTGACTAGCGGAATGAACAGACAGATCAAATAGAGCAGAGTAATCATTAAACAATTTACAAAGGACTCGTAATGGATTATAGAGTAGGTAGTCGGTGCGACACTGCGATAATCTTATTGGCACGAAATGCCTAGATATTCTCGCCGGTACAATGAAGCACACGTTACTAAGTAAGAAAGGCGAATATAACTCACCCTTAATTAACTTCGCGAACATAACCGCTAACATTTCACGACGTTTAGTAAGTGACGGTAGATTGATAAGTTTCAACCTATCTTCGTAAGGCGGGAGGGAAAAATTAATATCCCAACCCAAGCCACGTAAAGCAAAAACTAGAAGGTCACGTTGAACGGATTCCATCATGTCGACATAGTACCTGTAAATTGGTGACCACACAACAACAGAATATTCCAGAATCGGTCTTACCAACGACGTGTATAATCGTTTAGAAACGTAAGGATCGATGAACTCCTTGGACCATCGTTTAATAAAATCAAGCAGAGATTTAGCCTTATTAACAGTAGCCTCGATATGAAGATTGAATTTCAGTTTAGGATTGAATATGACCCCTAAATCTTTAAAACAATCAACATTTTCAAGTGCATAAGCATTAACAACATAGCAGGCGGGTAAGATTGCCGTCTAAGCCAGTGACATTTTTTCACATTTGTTTAAATTCAATGGCATGCCATTTGCTTCACACCAAGTGTATAAATTCAAAAGATCTGCTTGAAGTAAGTATGCCTGATCGATTGACTTAAATGATAAATGAATTTTCACATCATCTGCGAACATTAAAACTCAAGAGTGATGAATACACAAAGGTAAATCATTAACAAACAAGACAAACAAAAGAGGGCCCAGGTGACTACCTTGAGGAACACCAGAGGCGACTAAGATTTCACGCTAAACAAAACCCTCTGTGAACGATCAATTAAATAGCTACTAAA
>KK351371.1:0-18111 GCA_000671755.1 Glossina brevipalpis | reverse complement strand
TAAATGCGTACGCACAGGTGAATGCCTGGTCAGAAGATCAAGATGTATGTACGAATTTGTGTCTGGAGTTTGCTACGACTTGAATGATGAATAGAAGTATGTATTTGTATCTACAAACAGTGAACTATAACATTAATTCTCGTTAAATTTTTAAAAGTTGTGAAATTTCTTTCGATAAAGAAAAGTATTCAAAGGTAGGTGACGAAAAGGGCAACGCAACTCCTACGAAAATTAAGGTGAACGTGCCAACCTTAATGTCCAAAGTAACATAAAGCAGAATAATATGAATGTAGCCACAGATTTATAAACCTGTAACATTTTACATTTAACTTCTGATGAGCTGCATGCCTTTCCCGTCTGTCATGCAAAATTATCTATAAGATATAAGAATATATGAAGTGGTCCTCCTTTTTTTTTCTTACTGGCAGCAGGAAGAGGCGATACTTCAAGCCACAGTTGAGCATTGTGCAAGAAAATGTAATGCTTACCTACTTATTACTTACGTTGTAATAGCGGGGAAACTGTAATGTTCGTAGTGAAATAGAATTTAATAGATGATTACTGGCAAGCGGAAGGCATGTTTTATAGGGTTAACCACATTTAGTACTTTTTTGTGGTAAACGTAAATAGAACTCATTTCACATTGAGCTCGCTGAGGGAGCCGGAAATAGTATAATACAATTACCATAGAAGATACGGAAAATTTTATTTTGACATATGTCATATTTTTGACAATGCAAAGAAAAAATTAAATATCGAAATGCACATGATTTTAAGCTTGATGCCATTATAGGTGAGAGCGTGAATGGAAATTTGCATCTTACAATTTCTTAATAAAATCTTCTAATAAAGTGCGAAATAAAATCAGTGTAAATTTTTAATAGAAAATTAAAGTACTTTTCAACATAATCTCAACTTCAACTTGAAATTAAATTTTTTTCCAGAGAAGGTCAGTAGAATGTACCGATAGTATTGATTACCATAAACTTTTTAGATAACCTAGCTAAGTTTGCAATGCGGCCACACTTTAGTGTCGCAGTTTTTAAAAAGAGAAACATATCAATTATAAAGTTTCCAAATAAAAATATTCTACACATTCTGCACTAAAATATACCTACACTTAATATAAGTTGGACGTTATGACGAACTGTCAGTCAGTCCGCAAAATTCACTGAATACTCTTCACTGGATCATAACGCCGAAAAAACACTATACATTCGCTGTATACGTCAATGGTTATGTTTAAGATGAGTCTACATAACTTTACAAGATGCCAGTCGTCATCTGCTGCCACCCCCTAAGTAATCATAAAGGCTTTCCAGCAGTCGAAGACCTTGGAAAAACAAAAAACAATCCATTAGCGCCGGACTGGTTAAAAGCTACTTAGTGATATTAGCAAATTCGCAGTACACGCTTGATTGGAAAGCTAATAATTTCATGGCCTGTCTTCATTGCTCTAAACTTAGCAGTGCGGAAAAGTAATCTGTGACTCATGTATGGTATATGTGTCGAGACTTTGTATAATTTAAGGTTTGTAGACGAATTGCTTGAGTGGGCTCTCTTCTCCTTACTTATAGATTTAGTAAAACGAATCTTGCCGATTATGGTTTGCACAGATAAGGTCACGCCAAAGAGAGGCAGCAAAGAAGTTGACTTTTTCTAATAGTTCTAAACCTTTGGGCATAGGGTATGTAAGGTCCAGCCGTTGGCAATGTCAAAGCTACTTGTTTCCAATTCCGGTGCATTTTCGGTAATATATCGCTTATTTTTTCTTTGCATTAGAAGCGTCTTTGACTTTGGAGTCTCAGAGATGAACACATTTTGGGGCGGTATTTTTGATAACATAACTCGAATATAAACAAAAACACGAAGTTTTTTACAAAGCTGCCAAATTTTGTTGGTATTACTGAAGCACATTCTAAAATAAAGCATAGTTTTTCGAAAAGTTTCCTCCTCTTTACGTACACGGAATACAAACATTTCATTTAATCTTAAATATCGCCAAAGCCCTATAGATATGAAGCGTGCAAGTAGGAAATTTAGTGTTGTTGAGTTTAAAAAACTCTATATTATAAGTCCTTTTAAACTATTTCAGGAGAAAGTTGTTGAATAATTATCCTTATTTTATGTATTAGTCCGTTTACATATATATATATGTATACATATAAGTATCTATACTTATTGATTTATACATGAAAGTCAACTGCAAGCTAATTACTGCCGAATTAAGCAAACTGTTAGAAATAAATGCTAAATCACTGTTTTTGTGATTTGAGATTCTGAGGTGCAAAACTTGAAATTAAAAAAATTACAAACCGAAGCGAAATGATATGACCGGATTCATCAACCTCTCATTATGAACTACATTCTCTAAAACTTAAAATTAGAAGCTTAAAAACTGCAAAGAAGAAACCAAAAGAGTCATTGAAAGCAATCAATGTAAGCAATCAATTTAGGAGCCTCTTAATATATTGACCTAACAATAAATCTTATGCTAGTATCAGAACTTAACTTTTAAAGCACAACAAATTAAGAAAGCATAAGAAGGGCCAAATCCATATATAAATATACAAGTTAGAAAAAAGAAGAAAAAGTAGTTGCACTTCTAGCACAGGGGCACATTTACAACCGATATTGTTGCAAGCTACAAATGAACCCTCTAAACAAATGCAAACATGCAAAACATTGGCTACCGACAATGCTGTAGCTTTAAAGAATATACCTTAGATACAATATAGGGATAAAGCGCGTATTAATGAGAGTTGATTTGATGGCATTTAAAGAACGCGATATTGGGAGTAAATTACAAGTAAATTTGTGCAAATGACCCTAAACGGCTCATTATTATATTTACATTGGCGACGTATTATGAGAAGTAAAGTTCCTAGAGGAACGATTAGAAACATTGAAGACCATCTCACATAGTAAAGCCGGCGGCGGCTCGATAGTATCATTTATTAAGTTATCAAAGAAAGAGGCACTAAAAATAAGTATACTGTGGTCGCAAGAGCTGGGCATCATTTTGTTTCCTGCCACGGCCAGCCCAGTTGCCACCCACCATAGAATTAAATCAAAAAAGGAATGAAAATCTGGATCCTAAATTCAATTCACAGGTTAAGTGTAAACTATTGTCCGCCCGTCATGTCCGGCCTGTGTCAGTCCGTCGGTCTCAGCCCTTGTTCCCTTCATTCCAGTTAGATCCCCATCCTAACTTCACCACTTCGTCTCCATATATGGTAAATTTACACAAATATTTTTTCCTCTTTGTTTTTACATATTTAAACCAATAAAACTATCATCAAGTAAAACTAGACTTAGCTGTATGGTGACAGAAGATATTGTTTTCTCTGCTGCTTGTTGCTGTTGTTTATGTGGCTAATTGTTGTTGTTTCTGTGGCTACTTTTTGTTTCTGTGGTTTATTGTTGTTGTTTTTGTACCTTATAGTTGTTGTTTCTGTCGCTTATTGTTGTTGTTTTTTTTTTCTTGATAATTTCATAAAATTATAGTCTATATCACTTATCCTTTAAAAATATCAGGATGTATTTTTCTTTTTACTTACTTTTTTTTTTAACATTAAAAATTTAAACATAAGTTGAATTTCTTTAATTAAATTATTGTTTAGTACAATTGTTTCAATTGTATTTTGTTTTGTGTCACATATTTAATTTAATTTTTTTTTTCTGAACATTTTTTTTTCTTTTACTTCTCATAAACAGTTCACTAGTATAATTATTTGCCTAAAAGCAATTTCCCGCACTTATTTAACACGACATGATTGAACTGAATGATTACCGGTATACCGCTTTCTTAGATTTAATGATTTAATGATTCATATTAAAAGAACTGATATGGTTGCTGCGATATTAAAGCTCAAGTGTTCACAAAAAATTCGTTTAAATTTTAGGAAAGTAACAATTTAAAATAAATAAGAAAACTTTATTCGACTGTGAACGAATCTTTCATATTCACCGCCATCATCTTAAGAAAGAGGGATTTGTCTGATTTTGTCCATTTTTATGCAATACGTGTGGAAAGATTTGTTGTGAATTTGCTGCAGTCTACGACTAACAAGCAAAAAACCAAAGAGGGGAACTTTTATCTATTTTGCGCTGTAGGCGCCGATTGACCGACCTGCGCTTAGGAACTTCCAAATTCTTCACCAAATTTGAAACCGTAATCGTCATTTTTGCTGCCAGAGGAGAATGTTTACCACAGCAACGTCAGAAATGAAAATGGTGGTGCTACAGAATTACTATTGCATGAAATTATTAACTTATCCAATACCCTTGTGCATTTAATGATTTGAAACGACGCATATTTTGGCACAAATACTGCTCTCCGAAAAAAATAGAGTCTTTCACGATACTTTAGTTAGTAGAGGTCGTGGGTGATGAGTTTTGAATTATAAAAAAAAAACTGATGCAATGGCTCCATTTGTGTGTGCAATTTGGTGTCACTAAGGCATGCAAGAATAGCTAGGAGGAGGGATAATAACTTATTATTTTAATAATGAGTTTTTGGCAGAGTAAGGAATTTCTAAGATTTTGTGAGGACAAAATTTCTGTACGTGTTTGTCAATACAATACAATACGCATTTTCCGTAGATCGAGCGCTCACTCACTATGGTAACAAATATACGACAATCATAATTAAAGTGTTGTCTACCGCACCGGGAATTGACGCCGCGCATGCATGAAAAAGGAAAATATGGATTCCACAATAAATATCATGTTCTTTTAGTTTCATTTCCAAATCCATCCAAATCCGGGGCATTGAAAAACTATTCCACAAGGATGCATTTACGTCAGCTAACGAATCGCCTGAAAAGTATGAACATAAATTCACAAACAATCGTGCAAAAAATATTGGCCACAAGTTCCTATACCAGTATATTTCTGCATCCACTTGTCCCGGTTGATTAACGTTAAGTTAATTTTATATTTCCTATAACTAAACTCCTAAGCTATTCAATATAAACTTCTAAAAGTAGAAAAAATGTGCAAGGTCTGCCGAATGCGATAAACTATCGAAATTTAGTTTTATGCGGCCTTTTTTTTAGATAAACGTAATTGGTATAAAAATTCGATGCAGTCGAATGTAATTTTCTTATGTATCATTTGCAGATTTTTATCAATTTTACCATCTACCAGTGAAAGGTGGAATTAATATATTAGAGCAGTAGTATATAGGAAGATTCCAAAAATTGGAGAAATTTACCTAAAAAGAAAAACTCATTTCATAGGCATTAATGTAATGGCCTTGAACAATTTTTTCACATTCGTTAAAAAATGAAGGAGTACGTATACTAGATTCATTACTTCTAAACAAAATTTACTAAGTGACCCCTAAGGAAACGAAGGGATAACTATATTAGGTCAACTAACAGAATTAATCTCATATGATTTTTCTAAATTTTCATTTTTATCTATTGATATCGTTAATTCCGAAATACTATGTTTATAAGGCTTACGTTAAAAAAAGAAAAAATCTTTTCGCAATAATTAGAAAACTCATATTGAAATTTCGTTCTTAAATAACTTTATTATTTAATATATATTTTTTGCTTTTTTCTGTTTTTACATTATTCATATTTGTATATAGGTTGTTTGCGTTTTATTTTTAAATTTTGTGTTTATTTATGGTGATTTTATTTGATTTACTTGTGCATTGAAATTTTACACAATACCCGTTTAAATATTTATGAATTTTGTTAGTTGTCATCTTTTTCTCTTGTCTATATGCGTGAAGCTTTTAAAGTTTTGGATTTTGAGGAAAATATAAATAATCTCCTATATGTACCTTGCATTGAATGTATATTTAATACACCAAACAAAAATTAATTGAAATAATTTAACAACAATAAATAAAATCTGAGCTGGAAATTTTTAAATATCTTTGAATACAGATGAAGATTGGTTATGAGGATTATATTTATTAATTGTAGAAATTCTGAAAATTTGTGCTTTGCTCTCTGAATTTCTAACACTTAATAAATTGAAGTTCTTTATGAATGAGTGGAAAGTATGTGATTGTATAGCCCAAACAAATTAGTTCAATTCGTCGTGTGAGTTCATTGACAGTCTAGCCAAGAAATGTGAAGATTATCACATTCAGAAGGAGTTTTGTCTCTGGTATTAATGCAACTTATACATATTCTTTATTACACACAGAGGAGAAGTCATTAAATTTATAGTCTACTCTCGCCTTAAGTGTCTCTATTTTCATTTTTATACCAACCACCGAAGGTGAAGGGTATATTTCATTTTGTCATTTGGTTTGTAACTACCAAAAGCAATGTCCCGAGACCCCACAAAGTATATATCTTCTTGATCAGCATAAAATTTAAAATCGACTTAAGTATGTCCGTCTGTCGAACTGTCTGTGTAATATGTATGGTAAACATTCTCCTGGTCGCAAAAATGAAGATAACGGCTTCAGATTTGGCAGACACATAGGAAATTCTTTCACTACCACGTCTTACCTTTTTCATCTCTTTTTTTAGATGGTGGGTTTAAAAGATTCGGCATAGCCGGCTATAACCTTCTTTCTTGTTATTTTTATATCCACCATCAAAAAATGGGGTTAAATTCATTTTGCCGACGTCGTGCCAACTTTGCAGTACCAGTGCCATCGTCAGTGGAGGTAATATGAGAATCTTGTGTTGATTGCATGGACTCAACTTATAATTGCAAAGCTAAACCGAAATCGCTGATTTTAATGTAATCACGAGAATTTAAAAATACGTTAACCGGCTTTGAATTACGATGTGTGATGTCTTGCTGATAGCGAGAGATCTTCGGCAATTTTGCGAAAAACACGCCATAAGCGATCAGTGTTTTGAAGCAAATTATCAGCAATAGAAATGCGTTGAGTGCCCTTCTCACGAAATTCTATCGGAATGTACATGATTTGACTTAATGGTTTAGGCGATATTATTTTGAAGTTAGATCAGAGACTGCGGCAACATCTTTGTCTTCATCGTCATGCAAGCAATTTCATTCCTGGAGTCAACAAATTGAATACCGTCCGAATCAGAATCGTCCATGCTTGGCATGTAGTCATTCCAGTGGCAAGACGAATGCCGGGTTTCGGTATCTTCTGTTTTTAAACTAGATGGGGATCTTCGGGCTTTAATGCTTACGTGACTTAGAGATCGGTCACTTGCCATTAGTTGATACATTCCCTTCACGTCTTCTTCGTTAACGCTTTCAATCCAACTATTAAAGTAACGCACTACATACTCACGATTTAGATGCAATAATCCTACTTTTCGTGTCACTATCGTATATAATTATCTACTGCGAGCGGGCGATGTAATGCGCTTTATTGCGTATTCTCGGTTATCGAGTATATTTCGCAACTAATAGAATTTTCAAATCAAATTTCTTTCTTAGAATGTTCATTTGGAACAATAAATTTACCTTCAAAACATCACCGAAAGCCCTTTTATCTAAATACATCAAAAGGCGGGACTGCTGATGTCTCTTGACGTTGTATTGAATTCAATCGAGGCACTGCACTCGTCTTTAATTTCCGTTCAGTATTAGGATTTATCAAAGCTTTTGTTAGTAAAGCAGTTCAACTTATTTCCTCCCTTAGAGTTTCTACTACTACTTATTTCTCACAGAAATCCCTGATGTGTTGTTGTCATAAGAATGTCAACCAGAGCCCCCAGCGCTGGTAAGTATCCTTGTGTAGATCTTTCACCTGAGCCACCTATAAAATCTAAAAGATTTATGACCAGAGTAAAATTCGAACATCTTATAGTGCCAGTGTAATCCATAAATACACTAGAGTCCAACAAATGGCTATGCGACACATCTTTACTATGTAGAAACGTTAAACTATCTAAAACTCCCTTTGCAACACCTTTTACTCCATCCATACACCTGCCCAATGAAGAAGATATGCTAAAATCGCTTGTAGCCAGGACAAAATCGTGCACCAAGTAGACAAGCAGAGCTTCTTTAGTACAGTGCACACATTCGTATTGGGTAAGATTCTTATGATGCGGCTGGGACAAGGCAGCAATCTGTTTCTCAATGGAAGCTATAATATCGTCAACACGGTGATTAATAGAACATTTGCGTCCAGACGATAGCCAAAAACCTTTCCGCCTCCATTGCTGCAATGCTTTCATTGTGAGATCAGCTTTGTTAGTGTTAGAAGAAGTTTGCAGGGCTTGAGAACTCGTTGCGGTTAAAGTATTGGGCGTAGATAAGTCCGTAAGGTTAATAGTTGATTCATTATTGCAAGTAAGCTGAGAGGAAGAGATCAGGACGGTGTTGATTCTTTACGTTCCAATCTATATAGCAACATTCATCAAATACAGTCTCATAGTTTTCAAATTTACAAGAGAGTAGAACCATTTTTTGTCTGAGCAAGAATAAAATAAAAGTTTGTAGCTCTTTGTTTACAGTCGGGACATAACCAACGCTTTTTGGAAGGGTCGGAGAATGCATTGCAGCATTGTTGATAATACCAGCACATATCGGATGAGCGTATTGCTTACATAACCAACAGATAATAAAGCGATTGGAATCCGAATTTCGGCAACATTGCAAACATTTCATCATCCCAGAGATACAGAGAAAAATCAAACTTAATACCCTAAAAAGTGAGCGGGTACTATAAGAAAAAAGAAAATGAATAGGATTGGCGAGAGACAATAATTGAGAGGAGAGAAATCAACGTCAACTAATTTCAAACAAGGAACCCAAGTAACTAATGCAAATAGTTAGGAAACAACAACAAAGTAGTATAAATGAACATAAATAGCAAGTGAGTAACCAAGTGAATATAAAAGCAAGCAAAAACAAGAAACAATAATCTAACAATTCTACTAAAAATTTATGAACAATTAGGAGCATTTTTAAAGTCCAAAAATATTTTAAGTTAAAAGAGCGGTACATGCAAGATGTAATCACTAACCAAAGTATCAAAATAAATATTAGTTACAGAAAAGCGCTAAGTACTTATCACAAAACCGAAACTGTATCATCATTTATATTTTATAGCATCCGCGTAGATTTGTATTTACTTATTTTATAGGGCGAGTCTCTTGTGTCTGTTTGTCCGTTTCTTATAATGCCTTACTTAAGATAGCGGAGCACTGCTAATCGTTCATGTTTCCTTCTTTTGGAAATATCGCGCGATTTTGTACCAGCTACTTGCAAAAGAAGAGAAATATGAAAAGAGAAAAGCATTCTTTCGTTTTTGTCCGACAGAAAGAGAGTCCGAAGTCTGTCTGTAAAAAGCAACGAGGTAGGGATTTTATTGAGACAGAAATGCAATGGCATTCAAGGACTCAAGATGTGGCTTTAAAAAGGAACACATCGAAAAAAAAATTTAAAATAAAAAAAAGGATAGAACAGAGCAAGTGTGCTTTAAGTGAAATTCCATATAGAATTATGAAAAATTAAATAAGTTTTTTATTCTTATTTAGTCATTTCGAAAAAAGTGGAATCGACTTAATATGTAAAATTTTTAAAAGCTTTTAATAATCATTATGGATGCTCCACTTAATCATTTAACAATAAATAGTAATGAACTTGTAAACGTTAAGAAAAAAAAATGGAAAATTATTTGCGTATATACAAATATATATGTATATATACATATTTATTACTTAATACAAAAGCACCGGAGGCAGTATATGTACATGTTCGCACCTTATCGCCAATATGCCGAAAGTATATATATGAGGCAACCTCCTGCCAATTACAACGAGACATTGCAAGGAAAAAAAGGAGATCGTGCAAGTTCCAGGAAAACATACGACTACGCCAGAGGTAAATAATCGACGCGAGAGCTGATACCGCTTTTTCATGAGCGATAAGTATTTTCTTTTTAAATTATTGTAATGTTATCTTTATACATTATTGTGAACTGTTTGCAAATAAAATAAGAAAACAATGTGAGTAATAGGATGATGAAACGGTGCGGGGTCAAACGGGTTTATCGGGGACCTAGAACAGAAACTGACGGAGGAACATTTATCGGACGGACAGTTACCTTTCATTTTTTAATATTGACTGAGTACTGTATAGTATCTGATCTTAATTTAGTATTTAATATTATTGTAAGGGTGGGCTGACGTAACCAAAGCGGAAAAAAACTGCCCTGCTCCACACGCTACTATTTCTTATATAAAACTACAATTATCAGATTTAATTTTCACGATTTGTTAAAAGTTCTCACCTATCCATCAAATCAAAATGTCCGAAGTTTTTATTTATGCTATTAGTCGATAATAATTTTACAGAGACAAAAAGACCTAAGTACAAAAAGACTTCGAGGATTGCTCCTTGTAGAGCAATCCACTTTTACACTTGATATAACACACCTTGAATATAATAGTTTTGTTTTCTTGAAAACTTATAATACAATAATAAATAAGAGTTTTTCTTGTAAAAAGTTACATTGACTTTACTTTAACTTTTTAAAGCCTCCAAACAACTATCCTATATTTTTAGAAGTAAAACAGCAACTAATTTTTGTCCTTAATTCAAGGCAACAGCTCATCAGGAAGTTACCACTCGGAATTAGAATTGCCTAACTGTAGCATTTCGCTGTAAGCACACGTCTCATCAAGTGAACGCGAGTTGTCAAATAAATAATCCTGCTCGACGTTATACTTCTGTATCTCTTATTAACAGTCGTCAACGCTTTTCGTCTCTTGCTTATCAGATAGAAACTTGCACATTGTCTTTTATTGCGTGCAGATATTTTCTTGTCTGCTTTTGCACAAAGACATAGAAGAGATAAACCTAACTCTCTGGGAAAACTACTGCTTAGTTCAAAGGGCACCATATATGCGCTTATTATTCAACCTATAGTTGAATAATCAATATAACGGAAAAGTATGTAATAACCTGATGGAATCTTTGCTTTATAAGTTACAATGTTCGTTGTGAAAATATATGCAGGGATTATTAGACGGGCATAGTCACCTTGTCTCAACAGAGTGTATAAATGACCTACATCGCGCGGCCGTACCTGCCAAGACTGCCACGCTTATAAGATACACTCAGCGAAGAGTGTCCCTAATTAAATGAATTGTCATAAAAATTGTTTAACGCCAAGATCAACTCAGCTACAATTGTTCAAATATACCAAGTTTCTTAAATTATATCAATACAAAAACGTTTTGTTTATTCTACCAAATTTACAACATACATATTTAATAAAGAAGAGCACTTAGCTGCAAACGCTGCATATTCTCAAGCGTGCCATCTGGTTTTGTATGCTAGACATGCACTACAAGCTACAAACAAGACTAAAGCAAATATTTGATAATGAAAGAACTTAGATTAGTGTTTATAATATTCTAGACAGAAGTTTAAAATCGCAATCATCATATAATGGTAGTCAGATAGGCAGACGTACATTATAAAATAAATTCTACAGTCAAATTTTATTACGTATGCATGGAAATTTTGTCAGATGCACATTAAAACAAATCCATGCTGTTTGTCTGGTACGATTTAAACAAGATTGAAAAGAGGATAACCATCACGTTATTTTCGTAAGCTTTGCATATGAATGTATCCGTGACCTAAACTTGCGAACTAAATCAACTCCTAACCTTTTTTTCATTCAGTAAAAGTTTTGAAGTTCAGATAACCATTTCATTGCACTTGTATGGAGGATATAATGAAGTAAGGATAGAGAATTAAGCTTAAAAATAAGGTAAAATACGACACTTATCATCGAAATGAAAATTCTATCCCATCTATGCGGTAAAGTAATAAAAGTTTGCTTTCACAACTTAATAAATTATCTTTTATCTATATATGTATATATCTTTCTATATTTTTCCATCGTTAACATATAGCCGTGTAATCGTAGGTGTATGACCATTTGTAAATAACAAAGTATTCACCCTGCACAAATATCATGTAGTTCACGGAGCCACTTCCTCGCTCCCAAAATGAATTTAAATAATTCTTGGAATTGTTAAATATTACCTGTTATTTATAGCAAGGAAACGCGGTTTGTATTATAGATGATGCTACACTTACACACACATTTCGTTTTTTTTTTTTTTTTATAGCTCTACGTTTTTATTTCTCAGGCCTGGTGATATCACATAGAAAATTTTTATCCGAAATGCATTCAAGCTCTTTAATTTATTCGAACCGTGGAATTGCATATCTTTTTCTTATAGTAGTACTCTTAAGATTGGCGACATGAAAACAAACCGAAATCAATAGTCATAGCAATGTTATAAATAGATCCTTGCCTTTTTCTCAGAGAAAGCATCACCTTATCTATGAGAATATTTTCGAAAGACCGCAAGTCCCTTCAGGATGAAGTTCGCTTTTTGTTAAAAAGATAAAAAAGATAGCACACTAGCCATATTGAATTAGGTATATGTATAAACAAATAAATTCTACCTAACTGTGGAAAATTAACAACTAAGAGGTGTAAGTACCGATCTTCTTAAAAATTGGCTATACGTTATAAATATCTGAGATTGGTTTCGAAAATTAGCAGTTTGTCGATTAACATTCAGTTATCAATGTATAGCTCCGTTTATCACGACTTTCCAAAAATTAATTGTGCCAATAATTCAGCAACATATACTTCAATATTGGTACTTTTGACATATTTTCTGCACAATACTTAGCGGCGAAATATTTACAAAATAAAGGAAATGAATGAATAAACAAAAGAATAAAACCTTCTACATGTAGAAGTTGTACTAATCGGAAATAAACATTCATCACAGGAAATGTGACACGTGCCTACAAATCGTATGATAAAATTGGTATATCTTTATTTATCTATTTATTTATTTTTTTAAATTAACATTACTTATAAACTAAGCGGAAACTCGACTAAGCCATTGTACCGTCCAGTTCCATAATCGTTGATATACAGTCATACGTTTGAAATACAAAGGATAAAAAGCACAAATTCCTATAGACTAGGAATAGGCAATTAGGCAATATCAGACTATCGATTTAGTAGAACAAATTACAGGATAAGATTTGGAATAGAACTTAGTGATATGAGGTAACATAAATTAAAAATAAGAAGATTGATTACCATGCTGAAAACTTTCTTCAGATTTCTGAAGAAAAGTTTATTAATTTTAAATTATTTTAATTTAGGTAAGACAAAGGCAAATGCCATATATTAAATAATAATATTTTGTTGATCCTAAGTGGATCCGAAATAGCAAAAAGATCATATACTTGGTTTAAGTTATTACGTGCTACTCTGAAAGGATTAAACTGCTCGTAGTTATATTTACAGTGAGTGAGCTTAATGAAGATAAAGTGCCTTGAGGGACGCATTGGAACATTGAAATACAACTCCCCAAGCAATGTCGGCGAGTCAAAAATACCATTAATTATCTTTATTAAAAAAGAAACTCCCAGAATAAATCTGCGTCTCTCCAAAGAAGGTAATGACAATAGTTGTAACCTATTCTCATAAGGCGGCAGAGGAACAAGCGGGTCTCAGCCCAAGTTCCTTAGCGCAAACAACAAGAATTGTTTTTGGACGGATTCGATTGAGTCAACATCACATCTATAAGAAGGAGACCACACCACCGAGGCATACTCCAGTATTAGTCTAACCAAGCTCGTATATAATCCTTTCGCTATGTAGAGGTCCCTAAACTCCTTTGACCAAGGCTTAATATAATAAAACCAAGCACTGATCTAGCTTTGTTTAAAGAACGCTCAATGTGCAAATTAAAGCGTAATCTTTGGTCAAAAAGCACACCCAAATCTATGAACGACTCGACTTCCTCTAACTTATGGGAATCAATGAAATATACCGTATTAAATAACTTCCTCCTTCAGAAAAACACTTTCTTGCATTTATTTAGGTTAAGTTTCATAAAATTTACCGAGCACCATGTGACAAAGATATTAAGATTATTTGAAGTAGACGAGAATTAGACTGCAAGGAGAATGACTTAAAAAACTTAACATCATCCGCTTACATTAATATCTGACTGGATTTGATCACCGATGGCAAGTCATTAAGGTGTAAATTAAATAATAAAGGTCTTAGATGTATCTTGCGGTACGCCCGACGTGACAGGGAATTCATCCGACAGTTTGCAATTAAACAGAACCCTGAATGGTCTATTTTTTAGATAAGAATTGATCCAATTAACTAAGTGAGAAGGAAAACCAGCAGCCTGAAGTTTAAATATCAGTAAGTTATGATTAAACATATTAAAAGCTTTACTAAAATCAGTATATATAACGTCCGTGCCAGCACCACCTGTAATGGCCGTGAATACACGGCTGGTGAACGCTAATAAATTCGAAACAGTCGATCTTCCTTTCCGTAAACCATGCTGGAAAGGAGATAAGTATGTTTTGATAACAAAAGATATATGCTAGGTGGCTGTACGTTCAAATATTTTACGTAGGACACTAAGCTTTGAAATGCCTCTATACTTCTCTACCAGGTTTCTGTTACCACTTTTGTGAATTGGAATTAGGAAACTACTTTCTCAGCATAAAGGGAAAACGCCCAATTTCAGTGTCTTTGAAATTACTCCACATAGCTCAAAAGAACAAGATTTCAAGATACACGATGGAATATCATCACGTCCCGGATGATAATTAAACTTTAGCATACTAAGCTCATTTGGAGAAATAAGAATATTGGAAATCGAAAGGGAATCAACTATAGGATATGGGTATTGTGAGCTCAACTCAAAATTAGACGTTAAGTAGTTTCGACAGCAATAATCCGCACACAAATTTCAGGTTCCAACATCGTCTGCAGACGATACTTTGATAATGCGTGAAAGAGGAAACTATATTAATTATATAAGTTTCATAAGGTGGCGCAAATAACCGTATTGACTCTACACTATCACTTCTGAACTTCAAAATACTATCTTCAGTCCTGACTTGACGACATGTATCAGACAGGGACTTTGCCTTTGCTTGCTTAACTTAAATTTGAGCGAAGATCAATGTATTCGATATAAGCAAATGAAATATAAATAGTTAATTGCACTTAGCATTACGTGCATAGTATTATATAATAATTGGAGGTAGAGGAAGAGTGAGAGAATTGTAGCAAAGTTTAAGATTTTTGTAAAAGACAGATTTTTTTTAAATCATTACGTTGTGTTTGATTGAACAAAATGACAACTGCGTCGCTTTGAGGATTAAGGTTTTTGAAATCTTTTGAGGTGGTACGAAAAACGTTTTTCATGTTTCTGGCTCTCGATGATTAGCATTCAGCGTGACGACACATATATTCTTCTGAGTTTTCTTTCGAAAAGTAGAAAGATTGTATTGTAAGGAAGCGTTTTGTCTGCTTCTTATTTTACTAATTATTTTGTATATATACTACATATACTTGTACGTTGTTATTTACTTGACTATTATTTTGAATATTAATTTAATTTTGTTGTATACTTTGATTTAAAATATACGTACTCTCTTAGAATACAGGCACACTTACCCACAGTGAGAATATGCCTTATTAGGACAAACCGGTTTTTACCATTGAGTTGCCATGTTAAATTTAATCTGCTATTTTACCGTTAAGCTTTGAAATTCTTGTTGTAACATAAACTTACAGACACTTATCGATCTCGTTGCTAAGTGCATACATTTTGAAAGCATAACAAACACCATTTCTGTTGTGTCAAACACAAACGCACACACACATATTATACTGCTGCTTTGACGCTTTCGCCGAGCTGGGAAAGAGGATAGCAGAACTCATCGAAATGATGGGAGGTAGCAGAAGCAGCATCCACTAACCGATGCGGGACGTTCTGAACCTTTTGGCTACGCTGCATAAAAAAGCAGCTCAGCAGCGGAAGGTAGGCGCTGGCAAGAGACAAAGAGAAGATCGAGCAAGCAACAATATACCGCCCAAAAAAGGCAAAAAAGCGGCCGAGGGTCAGGAAGTACCAAAAGAAGCCGGACAAACACTAAAAGAAAAGTGGAACCTGGTTCAAGGGCGCAACAAAAACGGGCCAAAACTAAAATCGCTCAAAAAAGTAGCCATAATAATTAAAAAGGCAGGAGAGATATCGTATAGTTACATATTAAAGAACATAAAAAAAAAAAATGATGGACTCCGCAAACTGGGCGAAGATTAAAAAACGAAGAATGGAGAACTACTGCTGGAGTTGAAAAAATTTCGCGCGATTAAATTAATTAGGAGGAAATCGATAACATACTCGGCGAAAAAGCAAACATCACGCTGCTGGGTAATGAGAAGACCATCGTGATTAAAGACCTGGATGAAGTAACAGTCAAAGAGGAAATAATAGAGGCCTAAATGCCCTATCACCGGAGCAGAAAATAAATCTAATTGCTGTAAGGGCCGTAAAAAAGGGCCGCAGGCACACAGACCGCAATCGTGACGCTATCTAGGAAGCTAAAAATGAAGATAAAAATTGGATGGGTAGTCTGCAGAGTGCGCGAAAACACAGCGCCCACCAGATGCTTCAAATGCCTGGAGTATGGACGCATTGACAAAGCGTGCAAAAGCAAAACTGACAGAAGGCTCTGTTGTTTCAATTGCAGTAAATAAGAACATAAAGTCAAAGAATGCAAGAACAAAGCTGAGTGCGCAATTTGCAGCGAAAAAGGGCTCGATGCAAACCATCCCATCGCAGACAGGCAATGTCCATCGTATGAGATGTTTGCAACAAAAAGCGCAAAATGAAGATAATACAAGTTAATCTTAACCATTGTGAAGCGTCCCAAGAGCAGCTTGCTCATGATATCGACATAGCCATAATAGCAGAATAATATAAAAACTCTACTGGCGAGCCGTGGTTAAGTGATACCTTTCAGAAAGCGGCAATATGGGTATGTAATAAAAGAATATTACGGGAGACACACCTAGCCAATAAGCAGTACTTCGTCATGGTCAAAGTAGAAGGGATCCACATATATAGCTGCTATCTGCCCCCGAGCCTGCAGATAAATGCATACAAAGCAGCACTGGATGAAATAATAGCCGAGGCAAGTCAAACAAGATGCAACATTATAGCAAGTGATTTCAACGCATGGTCGAATGAATGTGGAAGCAGATACACAAACAAGCGAGGCGAAACACTTACAAGTGCCTCTTCAACACTGGACGTGATGCTACTAAACGATGGACGAAAAAATACTTTCGAAAAATATGGAGCAAAATCGATCAGGCTAGATTCTGCCGATGGCATGTTAGTGAGCTTTACACAAATAGTGACCATGCGGCAATTATCACGGCTATCATCAAATCAACTCGGAAAACAATGAGCGCTATAAAATCATGGAAAGTGAAAACACTGGATGAGCAGATGCTCAAAGTAATGTTAGAGCAAGACTTAGAGACAGTGTCAGGCGCAGACGAGTAAGCTGAGCAGAAGATAGCGTAGGTGACACGGGCATGTGACACTGCAATTGTTAGAAGAATAACATGTAAACATCTTAAACCAGTTTACTGGTGAAAGGAAGAGATTAATATGATCAGAAAAAAATGCATAACTGCTAGACGCAAAGTGAAACGGAGCATAAGAACAGCTAATTATACGCAACTTAAAATTAAAAGGAGCAAAACGAAATGCTTCAAACAGCTGTGCAATGACGCAAACGTTCGACAATTGATGCCATTAAACGCATCACTGGCATAGCTGGAAAGGCTATAGAGACTACAATCTAATGCGTATATGATGCGAATAATAAGCAGCTACTTATCAAGTAGGACGCAGCTGTATGACACAACGGAAAGACCAAAAAAATACAGGGTCACAGCAGGCATCCCACAAGGATCGGTGTTGGGGCAACAACTGTGAATCGTCCTCTCTTTGCCAGTGCCCAGAGGAGTGAATATTATCGTGTACGCCGATGACACGGCAATAGCGGTTGTAGCAAAGGACCTAGCGAAAGTGCGCCAAATATCGATGCAAGCGGTACGCAGTATTAAAGAGCGGCTGCAAGAAAATAAGCTGCAACTGGCTGCCGAAAAGATAGAGTAGTGCTAATTACAAACAGGAAAAAGCGTGAACAAATCGCTATAAATATAGAGAGATAGCCTCCTCGCTCGCAGTCAAGTATCTAGGGTAATGATTGATACAAGACTGATGTACGCCACTCACATCAGCGGAATGTGCGCAA